>JZKD02S0231326.1:0-11355 GCA_000966675.3 Picea glauca
TCCGCACCTACCGATTAGTCCGACAACAAATACCATGTCAGTGTTTCATGGAAACTTGCACAAGATATTATGCACAAACAAAGCTTATCAAGAAAAGGAAGAGAGATACACACTGAAGAATGAAAATCAATGCATATTATGATCTGATCAATGAGTGAGTCATCTTCACTCATATAGGCAATGACATCCTATAATTAGGAATGCATGCATAATATTGATGGTCTAATATTAGAAAGTCTAAAATAGAACTAGTTAGTTAACTCCCACTGAACTAGTGTGTCGAAAATAGAAATTTCTCCAACACAAAGGCTCTTAACTCAGTCATTGATGGGATTAGAGTAAGGGAGCCTAGTAGGTTCCAATATGATGAGGACATAATGCATGAGGATGCCCCATCATCTATAATACATCGATAAACTGTAAATGTGTTAACGGTGATCTGTATTTGAAACGGGGTAGAAGATGGTAGTCATGCTTGGATAAGTTGATCCCAATCAAGGGTGATGGCCCGTGATGGGGGTTAGTATAAAATATCATTTTCCTTACAAGGATAAGGTCTAGTAGACATTTTGGTACCAGAGATGGAAGGGGTTCCCCCAAGTCTATATGACTACGCCCAGGTTGTTAGGTAGATTGGGTTTGAGGGGGGGCTACCCATGTGAGGGGTAAGAAATGATATCAAGGTGTATGGAACCTCACCTAATGGAGTAATGGCTTCATGTTGGGGGAGAGGGCACGTTGAAGCAGTGTAAGGAGAACTAGTAATTTTATTATATTTTGTGCGCTCCAAACGAACTACTTGGACTAGCTCTTGAGTGAGTTCAGGGCTCAGATGGGTTGGGTGGCCATAGAGCTCACAAAATGGGAAAGGGTGATTAGTCCATGCATCGATGGTACATCTATGATTGGTTTGATTGTAGTTCTGGTGGGCACTATGAGTTCGCCCATCTGTACAAGAATGGTCGCCATGCCCTGGGCGTTGATAGTAGTTGTTTCTCTTCTTACTCCTCGTGTGTGGTAAATGGACAATAGAACTAGGAGAGGGGGCCCAAGTTTGTCCTAACTGGGAAGAAGAGGATGGAGTTATATATGGTAGGTTTTGTGGTCCTGGCATGGTGGTTAATGGTTTGAGAGACAATTCCTAAAGAGGAAGGGCTACTAGATGGGTGGATTTTTCTGGATAGTGGTGTCGAGCGAGGTGGACCCAAGAAAAGCTAATATGAGAATAGTGGCACTTGTTGGTGTGTGTGTTGTTTGTGTTGATGTTTCAGCCAAATTGGAAACACCTCCTAATATTGGGAGGAGGTTTTCTAGAACAAAGGGGATGTTGTAGTTCCCCTATGGTTTTGTACTATATGTATATGTGTGCAAGTGGTAGTGAGAAGAATAAATGAACAAGTTCTTCGGTAAATGTGGACTATCTCAACAATGTTTTGGAAGCTATATGTAATCAATCAGTGATAATCAGACATAAACAAGTAACAATTTAATATGGTTTGGGGTTTTATTCACGTGGGGGAATAAAATAAAATCCATGTTTCCTAATACACCTATCATCATTCCTCTAAAAAATAACTAGGTCTTCCAAAAGCACTCAATAGTGGGGCATGAATCCACCGGAAGAGGAGATGGTGAAGGTATGAATAATCAATTATAATGAGGGGTGAAGGGTACATATCCTGAAAGTACTGGCGATATTTCCCAACAGCCGTTAAAAATCTTATTAAGGTGTGATTGCAGCCCAAAATCGCCACCTGGATAGATACAACCTAGATTTTATCCATTAAGTTACCTCGATCAAGCATGACATTTAGATTTTCGGCCTCGGAAATCGATCATAGGTTGGATTCTTTCCAAGGGTTGGGTGACCCAGGGAGGCACGCATCGAAAAACTGGACCTCAGCCTTCGACCCTTCATGGGTGTCCCCCTACCTTATGGTGTAGGAATGCTTGATTAGGAGGATTTTGTACCATGTTTCACAACTTTATAAGTTTCTATGAGAAAAGGATAATGGGGAGTTATTTGGATACCTATCCCCAAAACTGTAACTTAGACTAAAATTTTCTTTTGGTGTTCCTCATGTGCAGGTTAGAAAATGTGTTGATTATGGTTGCTTTTAGGATGTAAAAGAGGGTTGTGAAGTTGGGCTCATGGACCAACTTCATTATTAATGGGGGGTGTGCACAAAAGTCCCTTTTCTAGACAAATGAATCTGTCAATAGTTTCAAGTATCTAGCAAAACTGTGTTTTAATAAGTGAGAGTGTGTGCAAGGAGTGATGGTGGTGAAACAAAAATTTTTAATAAGTTAAATTCAAGATTTTAGCATGGTGGACATACTGTGGTCCTTTATTTATATTATTTATATAACTTACTAAATTTGTTCAAAATGATCCTTGCAAACGAAAGGAAATCCTAATCTATCATGGTGGATATGATAATCCTTACTTGGACCCTTTATCTTCCTAAGGTGTTTTGAAATCTAGAAAAATTGAAACTAGTCCTAGATTGTGAGCATGTGGGCATGTGTGGGCCCTTACAACTTCTTTAAACTCCCTAAGTGACTTACTCTAATAATTTGAAAACTATCCTAGAATTGCATGCACATGGGAATATGGGCCCTTACAACTCTTTTAATCTCCAATTAAGTAAGTTGAGAGGATTGGCCTCTTTCGAAAATGACTTGATTTTGCCAAGGGAGATGTAGACTTATCTAAGCAACCTATTTTTCTGATTTCCAAGATCACACTAAGGTTAGAGGAAAGAGAATACTCTAATATTGGTTTAGATGGCCTTCTAGTCCCAATTTAATGTGATGACTTTTGTAAAAATGAAATATTTTTGAAACTCAAATGCAAAACTTCTTAATCCATCCATGTGGAAATCAAGGAAATTAAACATATTATGGTTTCTTTTAGTCTCCCTAATTACCTATGTGTGATGTGATTCTAATGGATGCAAGAATGAGATCTCATCCTGCTTGTATTGGATTTTACAAAGTGCTAAAATCAAATCTAAACTACTGAGTGGCGATGGGAAACTCAAGCCTTGCAATTTTGCAAAAAGAAGACAAGTTCACGCAAGAAACAAAACTAGTCACACACATCGTCCAGACCATGTCGTTGGAGAGTTTTGACAGAGACCAGATGTGCGCAGACTATGCATTTATTTGTCCCAAACCCGCGTGCATGCAGGAAAGTTGGCAAGATGGAATTTTGAAAAAATTGTCTCATTATGGGGTGAAATCCTTCTCTCAAATGGTGAGTTTAGGCCGGTTTTGACACCTTCACATGCAAACAAGTAAGAAAGAATAGTCTAACATCATAATTGGGGATAATTTAGATTCAGATCCCCAATATGGTCACCAAATTGTTTGGGGATTTTGATCACAAGGATGAGCAAAAGAGAGTCTGTTAACTACCCTGATAAGCTAACAAGGAATACCGGAAAGATGTTAGCAAGTTAGTGGACCTACAAGTTAGAAAACAAGATATAAAGTAAGTAAATAGCGACTAAAAATAAGAAACAAACTAAAATAACATAAACAAGTGATGTATGAAATTGAAAACATGAAATGGTTACCCAATAGGACTAATTCTTTGAATTGAGTGCACCAAGAGGAGAAATATAGGACAATGAATCCCATAGTCCTCCTAAGGGAGGGTCCATTGATCCCTCAAAAACTAGAGTTATCACTCTCCAATGGTGAGTCTACAATGGTGAAAAATACCCAAATCTTAGCTTCACAAGAGGTGTAAATCTAGCTCTATGTTACACTATCTCAAAACTAATGGCTCAAGGCAAATATGGATTTCTCCAAGAGAATTTTGAATAGAATAACAATGCTTTGGATTCTTCTTCTTTTTTTCATACAATGATCCTCTATTTATATGAGGATGACAAGATATTTTTCAACTAGATACAAGTGTGAATGGGAGGCCTTTGGAGGTACCTCCCATCCCTTTCAATGATCCCAAGGTGGAATTTTAGGGAGATTTTGGGGTATGGTTGAGATCTAGTTCAACCCAAAAGTGTTTGAGGTCCGACCAAAGTCATCAATGTGTTGTTTCTACATTCGTGTGGGTTTGTTGATTGGCATTCGTGCACTGTGCATGTTGTATGTTGTGTTAGCCCATGCAGATGTGTGCACGATGATTTTGATGAATGTGCATGGAACTTCATAACCATTTTGTATAGTTTTGTGTATCTTGCCAAATTGAATGTGGTCCTTCCATAATTATTGGTAGTATGTTGAGTTGGGTTTTTCATCCATTGTCTATATTTTTCTGAGAAATGTTTTGGTGATAATAGGTTTATTTATGAAATTTTACAGTTTATTCTCTCTTATATATATCAAGGTTTACAACAACATAGAAAGAAATAAAATTTGAAACAAATATGTTCTAGTTCCCTTACCAATGTGATCGAAGTTTCTTGCTTTGAATATTCTAAGTCTTAAACATCCCTTCGATCCAACTTATTCACCATACTGCAAGAGTTATCCAAGGATTAATTCCTTGCAACTTAGAGGATAGGAACCTTAACATTATTTCCCTTAATGATGGTTCTTCTTACTAACTTCTTCCCTGGTGTGGTTATCATCTTTGGTTACTATTTCCTCTTGGAATGCATATGTAATCATTCCTTCTTCTCTCTTGACCTTTTCTATCCACCTTCTCTTTGGTTTGGTTCATTGGTTCCTATGATGAAGCTTAAGAAGTAACCTCCAAAAATTTGGCATCCTTATGTACAGTCAACTTGAAAAGCATACAATGGTTCTTGATACTCTTATGCTTGCTAGGTACTCTATTCCTTTTTTACCCTTAAGGACTCGTTATTCTTTTGATAATTTTTTCCTAGGGTCCTCCTTTCAGAAAAAATATGGCCTTTTGTATAATACTTGTGTCTCAGAGAATGAAGCCACATGATGTGTAATAGTCCCCATCCTAATTGAGGTCCATTACGTGCAGAAAACACATAAAAATGAAATTTATCTGCTAACTAATTTCCTATAGCTTACCAACGACAAATTCACATAGATTTAACTGTTGTTTGATACCATTAATTAAATGCATCTACAACATACTAAAATCATACATGAATGCAACTAATAACTCATCATAGCAACATATAAATCAGTGTCATATACAAAGTTCATGCACAAGAATTAAAAATCATAATACATCACATAAATAGATAAAACACTTATCCCTTAGTTCAATTGTACAACCATCTACTAGGGACAGATGTTCCACCCAACCATAGAGTTGTTGTGACAAATATAAATAGCAAGTCACCCCCGAGATGAGGCTAGAAATCCACAAAAGAGGGTGGTCTCTCATTGTCCACTCACAGCTCAGAAATACCACAACCCATTGGTATTCTCCTGCAACTATTTTGATTTTCCACCAACTCTCAACTTGCCCAACCCAAGGAATGTACCCCTTCAATTATCTCAATCCCTTGGGTGTCTCATTCATTTATCGGGTTCTCTTTGGCACAGGTAACCAGGATTCTCTCTACTGGGAAACTCAAGGAAAATAATTGTCAAGAAAAATATGAGCAAATAATAGAAAACACTTGTTGTTACATTGCAACTCATGTAGGAGTTCACTCTTCAGGCCTGAAAAAATGGTTCTTCAGTATTTGGCTCCAAATATGCTCCAAAAACACTCCAACATTCTCCAAAATTCTCCCTCCATGGTTTTTCCAGCTCCAAGCTCTCTTTTCTTCTCTCTAATTGTTGTTCATGCCAAAAACTTGACTATCCAAAACTATTGTAATTTCCCATACAAATTTCCTCTCTTTGGCTTCTTTCTTAACTCACACTCTTACCCAAGTTTATTGTACTCAAACCCTATTCTCCCAATAACTGTGGGATGTGACTTCTTACACCCACCTTCTTACATGAATTCAATGATTGGTTTTAGGGACACTCAATCAAAAAATAGATTTTAATACATAATGGTAATAAAATTCAGAAATGTGGGTGGAATTAAGAGACATGGGTAATTCCCCCTTACACCCTTCTCCTAGACATTCTCTTAGACCCTCCCCTCTCTTATGTTTTAATTTATCCCCTATCTTTGTCCATATCCCCCAGCATTTGGCATCACATTTTATTTATTAAATTCAGAAATAAAATTTTCATTACATCACATCACATTACATCACTAGGCCGTAGTTGATTGTACACTCTTCCCCAAGCTTATTGTATCCATCCCCCATGCTCCCAATAACTATGGGATGTGACTTGTCACACCCACCCTCTTACATGCATTCAATGATTGGCTTTGGGGACACCCAATCAAAAAATAGAGTTTAATACATAATGGTAATAAAACTCAGGAATGTGGGTGGACTTAATAGACATGGGTAATTCCCCCTTTGACCCCTCTCCTATAAATTTTCTTAGACCCTCCCCTCTCTTGTGGATTAATTGATCCCCCATCTTTGTCCATATCCCCCAACAACTGGCATCACATTTTATTTATTAAATTCAAAAATACAATTTGCATTACATTGGATAACATTACATCGCTAGGTTGTAGATAATTCTACACTCTTCCTTAAGTTAATTGTACTCATCCCCCATTCTCCCAATAACTATGGGATGTGACTTCTCACACCCACCCTCTTACATGCATTCAAGGATTGGCTTTGGGGACACTCAATTAGAAAATAGAGTTTAATACATAATGGTAATAAAATTCAAGAATGTGGGTGGAATTAATAGACATGGGTAATTCCCCCTTGGACCCCTCTCCTAGGAATTCTATTAGACTCTCTCCTCTCTTGTGGATTAATTCATCCCCCATCTCTATCCATATCCCTTGGCAGCTGGAATAACATTTTATTTATTAAATTTAGAAATGCAATTCGCATTACATCGCTAGGCCATTGCCACACATTATATCTACATTAAGCATTAATTAAAATGGGGATTATGTTAAGCCCTAAATAGTGTCACATTACCCCTTAATTGGGGCATATTACATTAGCATTGTTATTTTATTTATGTCTTCTTGGGTCCATTAGTTGTAATTGTACCTCCTAGTCTTCTATATATACCAAGGAGACCTTTTCATTTAGAATCATCTTGTATTTGTAAATTTATGTGGTGTATAATGAGGTTTCCCAATTGAAGAGGCTTATTATATGAAATTATCTCTTTGTCAAGGCGTTGAGTACTTATTCCGAGGTTTTTTATTTATTTTGATATTTGATTCTTAACATTTCATTTCAAAGCTCACTGGCTTGGGGTTTCGCTGCTACATCTGAGACAGCTTGGAATTTTCACTATAACTTGTTTTATACGATGTTTAA
The DNA here is from genome assembly GCA_000966675.3 of Picea glauca. NCBI lineage: Eukaryota > Viridiplantae > Streptophyta > Pinopsida > Pinales > Pinaceae > Picea > Picea glauca. The sequence continues at coordinate 7,326 of JZKD02S0231326.1, forward strand.
GAAGGAAATCCTTAGAGGATATTTAGTAGATGGATCAAGGTACTTGGGGATCAAATTTCATCTCCTAAGGCCTTATACTTTCAGAGATATATCCTGTGTAGGATAGGGTTATGGAATCATCTTGAATTTTTTCATCGAGGAAATTTCGCTATAAAAGTTTTTTTGTGATGTTTAAGATGCTAAAACTCAGAGGCTATTCTAAGAACTTATCAAGGTAGCTATGATACAAAATTCATTTTCTGGGTCATCCTTATTTTGTAGATACACCATGTGTAATATAGGGTATCTAACTAGTCATATTAACTAGTCTCAAACAACTGTTTTGGGTAAAACAATGATATCTTCTTCAATGATTATCCAAATTAAGTGAGACCTGTTGCATTGGAAAATGGGAATTATTTAGTATTTCTGGTGCAATTTTCATAATTAAATATCAGATATTATTCTCTTGGCATGCTTTACAGGTACGCTCTCCTGGAAGGGACAAAAATCATCAAGGTGTAGGGAAGTTACCATAACTTCCACTTGCCACATCCAATTTGATCAGACCTAAGGAATTACATAGAATACGTATTAGATAACTACAAAGCGAAAGTTCCAAACCCAAAAGGATCAAAATTTTGGAGAGATAGTAGAAGAAATATCGTCTATAAGAACCATCTCGAAATCAAGGTTTAAAAGTGATACTTGGCCAACATGCCACCAAATAAGCCTTCAGATAGTCCGAATTGGACTCTTGATGAAGGTGAAGAAATGCCCAGGGACAGAAATGATTTACAAAATAAGACAATAACAAAAAATTGAACTACAAGGGGTGATGGATTCAACTGAAGCTAAGTTGGAGGCAATAATGGATACTAATATGGATGGCTTAAAAAGGGAGATCGTGAAAGGATTGAAAATTTTCCTAATAGAGAGGCCACCTGAAAGTGAAAATGTATCCCATGAAATTCATGATGAGGACACAAGGAAGATGAATCAAGACTAGAGAAACTCCAACTTTTGGTTGAAGACCAACCACTTTCCTAAGATCCATATGAGGCAGTTTGATGGCAAGGATCCAATCACATGGATACTTTAGATGGAGCAGTGTTTTGATCTACATGATGTGCCACACACACAAAAGGTACGAATTGCTTCTTTATATTTAGAACCCAATAAATTTGTGTGGTATCGATGGCTTTGTTCTCAAAAATCACTTGTCACTTTAAAATTTTTATGGAAGAAATGATAGCACACTATGAGGATATACGGAGCAATACCTTCTTTAGACAATTGATAAATATCAAGAAAAAGGGTTCAGTTGCGGAGCACATTGATAACTTCCAAATATTGAATATAAAGGTAAGAGATATTCCAAATGAGCACCTAATTAATGTATTCATAGGAGCTTTAAGGATAACATTCAACACGAGGTTCGTCTTTGGGAACCCAAATCATTGGAGAATGCATTCAGGGTGGTGAGAAATATTGAAAGTAAAAATATTGCTATGGCTACTAGAAGGACCACTCCTAAAATCTATCAAGAGAATAATGTTCCTTCTTCTAAAACACCTCAACCTACAAGGTTGACACCTCAACAATTGGAGGAAAGAAAAACAATTTTTTTTATGCTTTAATTGTGACAACAAGTACAGTAAGGGGCATAAGTGTGGTGAGAAGAAATTATTCTACATAGATTGTGAAGAGGAAGAAGAACAAGAATCATCTCAAGATGAAAACATAGAAGAGATTTCTTCTGAAGAGTTGACTCCCACGATATCATGTAATGCATTGGCTAGAATTAGCACTCCTCAATCCCTCAAAATTGAAGGATATATAAAAAAAAAGAAAAAGGTAATAGTTCTAATTGATTCTGGTAGTACTCATAATTTCATTCAGTATAAATTATCCAAATCTCTCAATTGTTTTATATATCTAGCTCCAGAGTTTCAAGTAATGATTGCAAATGGAGGAACTATCAATTACTCAGGAAAATTCCATCAAATCAATCTTACTATGGGGTAATATGTAATGAATAGTCCAATGATTTCTATACCCATGGATGGTGATGATGTCATACTAGGAGTCCAATGGTTACAATGATTGGGAATTGTGGCTTTTAATTTTCAAATTTTCATGAAATTTTCATTGGAAGGAAAGGAAATTGAGTTAAGGGGTATCACAGGGAAACCCAGTAAGGTGATAAGCTATAATGGCATGAAACAATTATTGAAAAAGGGGCATCGGGGTGTAATTGTACAACTATGCTCACTAGATGTTCAAACATCTAAGCCATATATTCCCCTTGATCTCCAAGGTAAAATTGATAAGCATTCCAAAGTATTTGAAGATATTCTCAGAGGTCATCCACCCACTCGAAATCATGATCATGCTATTCACCTAATTCCTGGGAGTGTTCCTCCTAACATCAGGCCTTATAGATACCCTTATGCCCAGAAGAGTGAAATTGAGCGTATTGTTAAAGAAATGTTAGAGGATAGCATTATTAGACCTAGCCAAATTTCCTACTCTGCACTAGTGGTAATGGTACTCAAGAAAGAGGGCTCGTGGCGTATGTGTCCATATTATAAAGAGATCAACAAGATAAATATTAAATATAAGTTTCCCATTCCTGTCATTGATGAATTGTTATATGAACTACATGGAGAAATATACTTCACAAAGTTGTATATTCATTCAGGGTATCATCAAATTAGAATGAAGGAAGAAGATATCCAAAAAATAGCATTTTGAACTCATGAAGTCCATTATGAATTTTTTTTCATGCATTTTGGCCTTACGAATACACATTCCACATTCCAAGGGTTGATGAATTCAATTTTCAATCCTTTCCTTCAAAAATTTGTGTTAGTATTTTTTGATGATATACTAATCTATAACAAGTCTTCGGAGGCTCATGTTTGACATGTTGACAAGGTGCTACAATTATTAAAGGAGAAACAACTATATGCCATACCATCCAAATGTGATGCAGACCCCCAACCTTAGCAGGGTTTTGCGACCTCCCGGACTCTAGATTGATCTTCTTCTAAGCCGAAATGGCTCTTCAGGCTCCTGTTGGAACCCTTTGAATGAATCCATAGGTCCTTTATGAAAACTCGCCCTGTGCAACTTAACACCAGGCACGATCCTTACACCTCCATGAAATCACAACCTTGCCTTAGCGCAAGCGCCCTTCATGACTCGTGATCTCGCGAGTTCGTGAGTCGAAAACCCTCGAATCCTCTTTATCCAAACATCGATACCCAAGATGCGATACGGGTATGGATCCTCCTTGTTAGCGTTTTCCACGCATAACCATCGGCTAGGGATAAGTTCTAGCACTACTTGCAACTCGCGACTTCGCGAGTTGGAGTGTTGATCCCTCGTGCTACTCCTTTGTGAAATCCTAAAGAATGATAAGTCAGCGATGGGTTGACTCCTTTAGCACTACTCGCAACTCGTGAATTTGTGAGTTGGAGTGTTGAACCCTCGTGCTCCTCCTTTGTGAAATCCTGAAGCACGATAAGTTAGCGATGGGTTGACTCCTTTAGCACTACTTGCAACTCAGGTATCCGTCATATCTAGCACCAAGGACTGATATTCGTCGGATATGGGAGAAGGTGCGAGGGGTTTAATCCCTGGGAAGCCACACAGAAGGGTAGAACAAACGACAGAAACTTCAAGAAAGAAGTGCCTAGTTTCCCTGAGCCGTCGGATCCAGAAAAGGTGCACAAGGTTTAAACCTCGTAACAGCAGAAGGAAGAGGACTCGTCAAGTCCCGAAAGCATCAGGACTGTCCATTTTGGAGGACAGGTGGCAGAGATCTGGATCATTTCGTGAATTCGAGGTTCATGAGTTTGGAGGGCAGACCAAATTCTTAGTTTCGCAAAGTCCCGAGTTGTGAGGAGCAGGGAAGGAGATCCATACCATTAGATCCAAGCCACGGGAGAACCGTTGGATCATAACCTTTGTGTGGTATCACGTATCGGGGGTTCGAGGGTTGAAAGAGTTTATTTTCGACTGCAGAATTCGCGAAGTGGTGAGC
>JZKD02S0231337.1:0-19896 GCA_000966675.3 Picea glauca
CAACACCAACTTCTAATGGTCAAAAGTGCAAGAAAAAAACACCATAGAAAGTTAGCACTTACCTAGCAGATTGACTAGCAATTATCACAATTATAGTCAATTATCACAATTGAGTTTTGAATAAGTTAAGTGCAAGTTATGTAGGAAAATGTATCCAATCAATGTATGTTTATATGACTGTAGCCATGTTTTGCAACAACAACAAGTTAGCTAAGGAGTTAGTTTATTTTAGGGTTAACAAATGTTAGTGAAAGCTTCAAGGATAAAAGTTTGAGTGTTTGTTTGATCAGTCAACATTTGCAAGTGGTAAACTAGTGCCTTTCTAGGGTAAATGGAGTCACTAATGGAAACAACAAATATTAGAGGAAAAATAGAAATTATAATGATATGTCAAAGGGATGGAGAGGATAAGAAAGGTGTTGGTATCCCAAGGCCTAAAAAATCCATCTTTGAGAGACAATTGCTAGAAAATAACAAAGGTTAGGCCCTAACGATTTCTCCTTTCCTTGAACAAATTGTAATAAAATATGCAATTGGGAATGGAATTATGGTTACTAGAGTGCTACAATGGTAGGGCTCTAGTATCTACTTCAAGATAGATTCCTTTCAAAAAAAATTAGTATATGGAAGACTACAGAGAAAAATATAATAACATATGCCTTTCTCCTAGGGTTTCAAGCAAGCAATTTCATAATCGTAGACATAAAACAAAAAAAATTAACCATTAGCATTCATTGACAATAAATAAATGCAAATTTTCCACTTACTTCACCAAGAATAATCAAGCAAAATCCCTAGTTGAAGATCCTCCACATGAAAAATTGCCAAAGTACACCAAGAAATGCCTCCTTCAAGAATTGCACACCACTAAATTTCAACCAATAAACCTTAAAGAAGGCCAAATTTTAGACCACCACTTGTGTGATGGACTGAAAAAATATGAGAGTTTTATCTCTTGTTTTTACAATGTTAATGACCTTTAATTACAATTAGATCATGAAAAGGTTGACATGGCCAAATTACATAAAAAATCTAGTTTTTACATAAATTCAATAATCAAACCCTAATTTCACTTTTAGAGATGGCCTCATGCCCTTCTAGGGTGACGTTAGACCCCTAATATGGAATGTTAGGCCTCAAATGCAAAACACTTGGCCTCTAGAAGCCCCAAATTCTAGCACACATGCCAATGAGCACCAAATTGTCCTCATAAATGTCAAACCCTAATTGGATGATGCCAAGAGTCAACATGATGATGTTAGGAGCCTTCAAGGGCCAAATTCATGGTGGAAGGGCAAGACCCCTTGGGTCTAGGCTTGCCATATTTTCTCATGGAAAACGTCCTTCTTTCTTCCTAGTGCCATCTTCTGGTGTCTCTCTGCCCCTGGTTGGGGTCAAAACATCCATCTGCTGGGCTTTCAGCCCTATGGAGTTATGACCTAATCATCCCCCCACATGCACCTATCCATTAGGAAAAGTCTCGCAACAACAACAAATACGCCCTCCATGGGATCATAAGTCACATGGATCATATCAATGCCAATCACATCCAATAATCAAATTACCCAAACATGTGCATCAAACCCCCCTTCACCCAGATAAATGCTCAAGGACGTTATGCAATTTAACAAGTCAGGTTTGGAGAGGGTCTCAGGATGTCCTATTGGTCTAATCCTCCTCAAGTTTTGGGTGTTTCCCAGGTGAATACCAATCTAGGTCATGTAAGTGTGTGAAATGGTGCAGGGGGAATGTTTGGGCAAAGGGTGTTGTGATAACAGGGAAATGTATAGGGTGCCTTTGTATAGGGAGAGATGCACATTGTCATGGATGTCATTGTTTCCTAGCCCATTCAATGCCTTTTATTCTTTGTCTTATTTTTTTTTTCTTTTCAAGGGAAAAGTCGGGGGACACTGTCCTGGCGTGGTGACCAGTGGTGACAACATTACTCACAAGCACTTCACGGAAATGAGAAGGTTGGCTCATGATGAGACCCCCTTTCTCTTGGCTACACCACCAAGAGCCACTACCTTGGTTTGGTGACCAGATATATGGTAGTGTCATGCCGCTACATGCCCATTGACCTAATAGGTTGGCTCATGATGAGACCTCCCATCCACCAACTAGAACTTGAGTTTTATTTTATCTTACGGGTCCCCTTTTCTTACTGAGAAGCCTTTTATTTATTTCTCGGGAATCCCTGGGTGAAGCATCTCAAAGGTTTTATTTTGGCTTTTAACTTTTTTCAACTACTTTTACCCTCTGGGCCTTTAGCCCCTTCTTCCCACAAGGCAAGGTACAACCCTTCCTAGTGTGGAAAACCCAATTCCCAAACCAAGGTAGGGGAAAATGAGAGGGATAATGATGAAAAATGGAAAGTATGGAAGGAATGGATGATTACCTTTCATAGACCCACATGGTGGAAACTCATCCTAAAAGGAACCAGCTTACTAGGGAATTATGTCACCCCCCAGGTATGAACAAGTTAAACAACATAATTTCCAAGCAAACATTATGAAATGAAGGAGAGTTAAGTGCAACATATTCAAATGATTAGAAAATCAGAGTGACACATACCATGATATCCAGACTCTTTACCTCATGGAGAAAGACCCACTGCTTCTTCAGGACTAGGCTGGTGGGATGGATTCTGCTGCTGCTGATAGATGGGATGCACTAAAGAAAATATGGGCCCTCCGGGACCAAGCTGAAATCGTATGGCTCTCGGTACTCCATGTCTAGGACCTGCGGGCCCCAAGACATAATCTCCTTAGTTATCCATAGGATAGGGGATAACATAACCCATACACAAGCTCGAAAGGAATATTCCATGTTGCACTCTTTTTGGTTATCATGTCATCCCAAAGTGAAAACTTGATCTTACTGTCCCATGCCTTCTTATTATGCCCTACTGTATTCTTAATGATGGTCATTAGATTTTTATTACTTGACTCAACTAGACCATTTCCTTGGGAATAATAGTTTGATGAATGAGACAAGATAATGTCATATTTAAAATAGAAGGAGGAAAATTCTGATGAACTAAAAGTTTTATCATTATATGTTGTGATTTTAGCAGGCATATCGAATCTTGTAATTATCCTGTCTTCTAGGAAGTCTATGACTACCTTGTTGGTTTTCCACTTGGTATATCCTCTACCCACTTGGTGAAATAATCGGTCGTTGTCAAATTCCAAGTGTATCCATTACTTGAATTGTCTTTAAACTTACCAATGAAATCAATGCCCCATTGCTGGAAGGGGGCCTCAACTACTACTGGATGCAATGGCATGGATGCCAAATTCTGCTTTCATGTGAACAACTAACACTGCTGACAACCTCTGATCATGTTATGAACATCTGAAAAAATAGTAGGCCAGTAGTACCCTGCTCTAAGGATTTTATGGGCTGTGGTTTTTTCTACGAAATGTCCTCCACAAAATATTGAATGAAACTCGGTCATGAGCCTTTTGGATTCTAACTCATCAACACATCTAAGTATCAAACCATCAGGTTTTCCTCCACCCCATTCCATCTTGAATAATGCAATACTTAGAAACCCTTAACCTTAATGCTCTTCTTTTGTGACTTATTAAATGATTTGGGCAAGTAAGGTTAAGGAGGAAAAATATAATGTCTGAATACCACTAATTTTGTTCGAACTTCTGAAGCTTTGTAGACATAAATGGACCTGGCTGATTGTTCTGACACACTATATCCAAAGTCTGTTCATTTCCCTTTGTCAACATTTGAGCTAGACCCCGACCTTTGATCAGTTTAGTGGGTTTAATTTCTAAGTCATATTCTTGAATTTTTGATACCCACTTTCCTCTAAATCCTAAGCAATCTTGTTGAGTTAAAATGTCTTTAACTGTTGAGTGAGTTACATACCCCACTATCTTTGAATAACCCACATAGACTTTGAAGTGATTAAGAGACTTAACTAAGGCATATGCCTTTTTTTCCATAACAATGTAATTCGATTTTGAGTTATGCAATGCCTTACTCATGAATGCAATGGGTTGCTCTTGTCCTTCATTATTTTTATGAAGCAACACCCCTGTAATAGTATATTCTGAAGAAAAGGAAAAGACTTGAAACTCCTTGGAATTATCAAGACCAATTAAAACAAAATATTTAGTAATTGCATTCTTAATACTCTTAAAGGATTTCCTTCCTTTATCTATTCATTCAAACTTAACATCTTTCTTTAAAATATTTAGAATGGGTTTTATTGTCTCGACCAAGTTAGGGTTGAATCTTCTAACAAAATTATTTTGACCCAGGAAATATTAGAGGGATTTCTTGGTTTGGGTAAAGGAACTCTTTTGATCGCTTCAACTCTTTCTGGATCAATTTTTACTCCATCTTTTGAAATAATGTGTCCCAAACTTTTTCGTTCATCCACTCCAAACACTGATTTAGTCAGATTAAGGGAGATGCCATACTTGAGACATCTTTCGAAGACTTGATTTAGATGACTTATGTGATCTAATCTATCTTTGGAAAACACAGTCAACTCATATTGATATATCTCAATGAATTGCCCCATTAATTCTTTAAAAGAAAAATCCATTTCTCTCCGAAAGGTGGCACCTACATTCAATAGGCCAAAAAACATTTTCAAGTACTCAAAGGTGCTCCAAGGTGTTGTAAAAGTAGTTTGATTCTGATCCTCCTTTTTCACTAACACCTGATTACAACCGGAAAAACCATCTAACATAGACATGATTCCTGATCCTGTGACCCTTTGTACTTAGAGTTTCCATGTTAGGGAGGGGGTAGTTGTCTTTGATACATGCCAAATTCAAGTTTTTGAAATCAATGCATAACCTTATCCCTCCATTATTTTTTCGGACAACAACTAAGTTAGAACACCATGATGAGTGTCTAGTTGGTGCAATGATACCGACAACTAACATATTCTACAACTCTTTTTGCAACATGGGGGATAACTTAAGATTTATTTTCTTTAATTTCTATCTAAAAGGCTTAGTATCTTATTTAAGAGGGATTGTGTGCTGAATTACATCTTCTCTGTATGTTTTAAGCTCATCATAAGTGAAAGCAAACACATCCCTATACTCTTGCACACATTTTTTTTATATTTTTTTTTTATGTCCTTTTTCCAATTTTTATCATTTTGGGATCCTTAATTGTTCCAATGTTGATCTCAATATAATCACCAGGATTTATTACTCCTTTCTTTTTATGCAAGTATTTTCTGTCAAATATTTTTTCTAATGCAACAATTCCCCTAGGAATTGGATTCTTAATAGGATCATCCTCCTCAATGTTGATGATTACAGTTGTGTGAAACATCCTCCAGGACACAGATTGAGTGAGTCGACCCGTGAGAGAGCCCATGAGTTGGATGTTCCCATGAGATGGGTGTGTCGTTCCTCTCTAAGACTGAGATGGAATGTTGTGTGCCCTTGTGTGGGGAAGATTCCCATGAGATGGGTGTGTCATTTGAGATGAAACGATGGGTATACCCTTGTGAGGGGTGAAGGTGCCCATGTGATGGGTGTAGTGTTCTCCTCTATGTAGAGATTTGAGATGATGTGGAACTCCAGATGATTCTCCGATGAGACTCAGTGAGATAGATATCTGTTGAGTAGGACGTCCCTGTGGCTGATCACATGTGGACATGATCCTAGTGGTTGAGCACTAGTGAGTGTGTGTCCAGTTGATTCTCCCGTGAGACTCAGTGAGATTGAGATTTGTTGAGTTGGATGTCCATGTGGCTAAGCACAAGTGGACGTGCCACTAGTGGGTGTGTGAGATCCCTTGCTATATTGTCTAAGAGTAAGATTTACCAGTAACCTTAATTGTGATCTAAAGGGTACAGGTCGACCCCACCATAAAGTGAAAGATAATTAATGTAAAAGATAATTAATATTGTAATTATTAATTATATTCTGAGTTATTGAGGTCGACCATGTTGTGCCAATAGACACCACTTTTGATGTGTCCAATCTAGTATAAATAAATGTTATTTCCCCATTGAGGAAACACAAAACATATGTGATTTTGGAAATTTCAGCAAGTACATATTCTAGGGCTGAAGTGCGCACCTCTCTTGGGCACTAGCCTTCTTGGTTTTTGAGAGCACCCTTTTGTGTTGTAGGTCTATGGTGTGGGAGGTATTTCTCTTGAGAATATATCAAAGGATTGTTGGGTTTTATTCCCTTGTTGATAAGGGTTTCCCAGGATATTTCTTGCGTTCTTGTGCATGGTATTTCTTCTTGTGATATTAGTTATTGAAACAATTGTGAATGGTGTAACTGCATTTGTCTATGGTTCAAGTAAATGATAAAAATGAATTAAACCTCATTCTTGAGCCTAGCATAGTGAAAATTCAACATGGTATCAGAGAATAGGTCATTAAGAACCCATTGCACAAGCATTAAAGCAAGTCGTCCTCCTTTTTGCAATTCCGTACAACCTTCTAGGGTTTTTGAGAAAAAGGTACAACCCTCCTTTTTCAAGTTTCAACAATTTATACTTGAACATTGGGGATAAAATTGGCATAGGAGAGTACGAATTCCTGTCAGTGCACCTCCAGAGACTCCCAGAGTGCAATTCTGAGAATTTTGGATTTTTGTCCCTAGGGTTTCTAGGGTTTCACAATTTTCTATAGAAAATTCAGATCTAGGGTTTCTGCAGCTCATTGAAGGAGATTTTCAGCTCACCAGTGTTGTTCTGAATTTTAAGGCTTATTATTGGCAGTCATAATCCCAACGAAGCCTAAGATTGCTAGCCTAACCTATCCATTAGGTTTCCTAGCCCAGTTGGTAAGGGTTTGTGAAGAATCTAAAAAATATGATGAACAAAACCTTGGTGGAAGATAGGCTTGATGGATCAAGCAAGTTTAGTTCCTGGAAGTCAAGACTTCATATCACCCTTGAAGAGGATGATATATTGTAGGTGATAAAAAATTATTTACCAGAGACAACTACTAATGAAGAGAAGTAAGAAAGGAAGGAAGATGACGTCAAGGCAAGGAATATAATCATCTACTCAATAAGAGATCACCTCCTGCCTCATATTGCCAACATGAAGACAACTTATGAAATGTGTGAATCATTGAAGAATATGTTTGAGAGTAACAACACCCTCAGAGATCTTACATTGAAGGGCCAACTTCAAAATATCAAGATGACAAAAGATGACACCATTTCTATCTTCTTCATGAAGATGTCAGAGTTCAGAGATCAACTAGGTGCCATTGGAGAAATCATATCAGACAAAGAACTTGTTTTGAACACTCTCAATAATCTTCCAAAACATTGGGAACCATTTCTTCAAAGTATCAGTGGTAGAGAAAAACTACCTACTTTTGATCGTCTATGGACAGACTGTACCCATGAAGAAATTAGACTTACTTATAGCTAGAGGAGTGGAAAACTTCCCTCATGATGACAATCATGATCTTGCACTTCATACAAAGAAAGGAGGAAGAGATAAAAGAAACTTCAGGCAAACATTCAAAGAAGAGAAGACTTCATCAGCTTCATGTTATGATCAGAGAAAATACATGTCAAAGATACAGTTCTTCAGATGTGACAAGTATGGACACATTGCGAGAAATTGTCCTACCAAGAAGAGAGGAAGACAATATGCTTCCACTACTGACATGGATCCGGACCCACCTCAGAAATATGAAGACATGAGAGATGAGGATTTCTTCCTCTAAAGACCAAATAAAATATTGATCATGACTGTAGACTAGGGTAAGTTTTTGTACTACATTCCTTACTTGATTTAATTATTATTTTGTAATTGCTTGCATTTTGATAATGAAGGGTATTATACCTAGTGTGGGAGCCCTCATGACTTGGACCATTATCCCTGGTACAGAAGTCCAATTTTTCTTGGTTGGTTATTATCCTAGTACAAGAGGCCATTTTGATTGTTATCCCTATGGGAGGTCATCCTGGTTATTATCCTAGTACATGAGTCCATCAAAATTCTATAGAGTCAGTAGAGGACCTGAGAAGACATGAGATATCTCCAGGTTAGCAACACAAAAAAAGAAAGATGTTTATCCTTCAGACTTCAGAGGGAGTTAATTGACTCAGAGGGAGTCAAACTATTTAACAAGAAGGAAGAGATAATACCCTCTCCCCCTTCAACAGTTTAGAGGGAGACAACCATTGTTCCATTCAATCCAGTTGATCTAGTTTCTCTAGTTGATGTCCCTAGAGACATTTCAGTAAGCCATAAAAGGCCTTCTTGGGCTCGACAAACTCTGCAGGAGGTAGAGGGCCATGCATATCCTCAAGGAACATTCCGAGAGAGCAAGAGACCAAAGAGATTTTCAATTTATTTTTCAGCCATGAGCCACATCATTGATACTAAGCCTTCTTGTCATGGAGAAGCAACAAGAAAGCAGGTATGGAAAGATGCCATGGCAGAAGAGTATCGGTCCATCCTAAAAAATAACGTGTGGGATATTGTTCCGAGACCAGAAGGGAAGTTATAGTAACTTCCAATTGGATCTATAAGATCAAGCATGCAACTGATGGAAGTGTCAAGAAATACAAAGCGAGATTTGTAGCCAGTAGGATTCGTAATACATGACGATAAATATCATGTGTGCAAGTTGAAGAAATCTTTGTATGGACTAAATTAGGCACCTCGTTCTTGGTAAGAGAAGATGGATGGATTCTTGATGAGTTTGGGCTTCAACAAAAGTGTTGTTGATCCAAACCTATATTATCACATTGCTGGTGACAAGTGCCTGATCTTGGTCCTGTATGTGGATGACTTATTCCTCATTGGTTCAGAAAGACTTATTGCTTAATGCAAGCGAGCATTGAATTCTGAATTCGAGATGAAGGATCTGGGTATGATGCACTACTTCTTGGGTCTAGAAGTATGGCAGAGGATTGATGAGATTTTCCCAAGTCAAGGAAAATATATAGTGGATATATTGAAGAAGTTTGGTATGAAAAACTGCAAATCCATGCCTACACCAATGGTGATGGATTTGAAGAAAATGAATGATGCTTCTACTGATTCAAGAGAGATTGATCCACATTTATACCGATAGTTGATTGGATCACTGATGTATCTGTTTAACACCAGAACTGATATATGCTATGCAGTGAATGTACTTAGTTAGTTCATGATTCAGTCAAGATAGACTCACCGGATAGCAGTGAAGTATGTATTGAGATATCTACGAGGCATAGTTCGATATGGCCTGAGATATACCTCCAGTGTAGATTTGATTTTGCAGGGATATGTTGATACAGATTGGGCAGGGAGCACAGTGGACCATAAGAGCACATCCAATTGTTTTTTTACCTTTGGGTCTACCATGGTTTCCTGGTGAAACATGAAACAAAGCTCTGTGGCCTTGAATACCGCATAAGCAGAGTATATAGCATTGAGTGTGGTATTCCGCGAACCAGTGTGGCTTCACAAGCTCTTGAAAGATTTATTTGATCATGAGATGGATCCTACCATTATTCATTGTGATAACCAAAGTCGTGTGAAGCTCTCTGAGAACCATGTGTGAAGTTATCTGAGAACCCTCTGTTTCACGATAGATCGAAACACATTGAGATAAAATATCATTATATCAGAGGCATGTTGCATAGGAAAGTAGTACACGTGCAGTACCTTCCTACACATGAGCAGATTGCATATATCTTCACCAAACTGCTTTCCAAGAAGAAGTTCGAGTACTTTCATGAGAGACTTGGCCTAGTGGAGAATGCCTCCCTAGCTGAGAGGGAGTGTTGATGATTACAGCTGCGTGAGACATCCTCCATGACATAAACTGAGTGAGTCGGCCTATGAGAGAGCCCATGAGTTGGGTGTGTCATTCCTCTCTGAGACTGAGATGGAACATTGTGTGCCGCTGTGTGGGGAAGATGCCCATGAGATGGGTGTGACGTTTGAGATGAAACAATGTGTATACCCCTGTGAGGGGTGAAGGTGCCCATGTGATGGGTGAAGTTCTCCTCTATGTAGAGAGTTGATATGGTGTGGTACTCCAGATGGTTCTCTTGTGAGACTCAGTGAGATAGAGATATGTTGAGTAGGACATCCCTGTGGCTGAGCACATGTGGACGTGATCCTAGTGGCTGAGCACTAGTGAGTGTGTGTTCAGATGATTCTCTTGTGAGACTTAGTGAGATTGATATCTGTTGAGTTGGACGTCCCTGTGGCTGAGCACAAGTGGATGTGCCCCTAGTGGCTGAGCACTAGTGGGTGTGTAAGATCACTTTCTATATTGTCTAAGAGTAAGATTTATCTGTAACCCTAATTGTGATGTAAAGGGTACAGGTCGGCCCCACCATAAAGTGAAAGATAATTAATATTGTAATTATTAATTATATTCTAAGTTATTGAGGTCGACCCTATTGTGCCAATAGACACCACTTTTGATGTGCCCAGTCTAGTATAAATAAAGGTGATTTCCCCATTGAGGAAACACAACACACATGTGATTTTGGAAATTTCAGCAAGTACAAATTATAGGGCTGAAGTGCGCACCTCTCTTGGGCGCTATCCTTCTTGTTTTTTGAGAGCACCCTTTTGTGTGCTAGGTCTATGGTGTGGGAGGTCTTTCTCTTGAGAATATATCAAAGGATTGTTGGGTTTTCTTCCGTTGTTGAGAAGGGTTTCCCATGATATTTCTTGTGTTCTTGTGCATGGTTTTTCTTCTTGTGATCTTGGTTATTGCAACAAACTTGAATGGTGTAACTGCATTTGTTTATGGTTCAAGTAAATGCTAAAAATGAATTAAACCTCATGCTTGAGCCTAGCATAGTGAAAATTCAACACTCAATATATTATTTCCTCTCTTCCTTGTAGATGACATTACAACCTAAGAACTCTTGAACATTGTGAATGAATCTCAAGATCTGCTTATCATCTTTGAAAACGTGTCATTGATCTGCATTATCTGGAACTAATGGTTTGAAATTAACTTCCATTTTCCCCTGACCATTTAACAACTCTTCTGAAGGCTGAAAGGTTGAAGCTGAAATTGCTGATTTATTTTCCATAGTGTTATGCTCTCTGGGAACTGATATAAGATTTAAAGCATCAAACCATTCCATAGTGTCCCAAATTACATTTTTTTATATTCTCAACCACTCACTCTTACATGCATACTTTTTTACTTGGAGAATTACTAAATCAGAATCACCCTTAATATTCAAAATCTTGATTCCCATGTATTTAGTAATCTCTAATCCTAGTAAGAGTGATTCATACTCTGCCACATTAATAGTTGCATCAAACTCTAATATAAAAGCAAAGTTATATGACTTTTTGGTTGGAGAAGTTAAGACAATTCCTGCTCCTTTACCTGATCTGGAATGTGCCCCATCAAAGTTCATTTTCCAGACTTCATCAACTTTCTCTTCTTTGAATTTTTCTTTAACAAGTTCTGTAAAGTTGGAACATATTGCATAATTTTCAATATCATTCATATGGTATACAAATTCATTCATAGGTTCTTTTGGATCTTCTACATGGAATTTCCTCTCTTTTTCCCTATGAAGTTTGACAAATGAATTCTCATAAGACGGGATGGTGGCATATGATAAGTTTGTCTGAATATGAACTCCCAAAGTAGCATCCCACTTCCTAGATAGGAGCATACCCCACACATCAGGTACATCAATAATTAACATGTCCATTGGAAATGTGATACCTAGGTAGGCTCCCAATTTTACTTGAAGATTCACAATTGTCCCATGCACTTTAATTTCTATGGAATCCATGGCACATACATTGTGACAAGGCGTTGAAATTTTCAAACTCAACAGTTCCATGACATTCTTGGTTATAGTTTTGGATGAAGCCCCAGATTCATAAATACCATTATGCAAGAGAAGATCATTTATCAACAATGATACAAAGAAAGGTGGATGTTGTTCCTTTGTCCAATCCATGCTATGAAAAATGACAAGGAAATCCTCATGATATTCTTTACACTTCTCAAAAGTTTTCTCCTTATACTTCCCAAGATTTTTTTTTTCTGTAGGACCCTCTATTGGTTTTTACAATCTATCTATGTGTGAAGGTAGCTTAATGCGATATGTAACTGGAACCAACACCTTAGCATTCAATATCCAACTTCCCAAGTCAACACTTAGATCCAAATTTGGAGGAGTGATTGCTTTGAGAATGTTTTGATATGATTTATTTGAGTTATCATTCCCTTTTGTTTGGTATGTCACTCCTTTATATCTGGCCATCTCTAAGATATGTTCTAGGGTAGGTGTTTCACCATACAACTTGGTTACATTGCCGACTTTCTGACACAATTCATTTGTCTTCTTCCATTGATCATTGGTGATAGTATGAGTTTTGCCTACATTATTTATGAAATCCGAACATCTTGAATATCGAACAAAATTGTTTGTTTCAGGGAATCCTTTCTCATTGATTTGACAAAATATGGGGCAAGTGGATTCCTCATATAAATATTCATAAATTATACAAAAAGGAGGAGCCTCCTCATTAACCATATTTGTTGTTTCCAACTAATTAGGTGGCCTTTGATCTTGGGTAGGGCCTCTTCTTTTCCATTCTTTGTTATGTCTTTGTTGTAATCTTTGTGCTTGGGATATTTCCATGGAAATTAGTCTATTCTTCATAGCATTCAATTGAGATGCATGATTAGCTTCCATGGATTTAATTTCTTCTATCAATTCTTTCAAAGGATCACTAGAAGAATTATTGCTCTCTGTTGCAACTTCTTTATCTTTACACTCTTTTTGTTTTGAAGTATTACCCCATGAGAAACCATGAAGGTTGGACTTGCCAGAGGCTTGCATATTTTTATCAATCTTTATGGCCATTTCTTGGGAAAGCTTTAGATTACCAGGTTCTTTATCTCTTAATTGATTCCTCATTTCACCATTGAAGACTTCAATATAATAGATAAGTATGGAAGCATCTGGAGGCTTAATATCCTTATGAAGACTTGTAATCAAATCATTGAAGTTCTTATTAAACTCCTCCATTGTTTCATTTTCATTCTTCTTTATGGTATGAAGTGAAGCCAACAAGTGATGGTGTTCTTTCTTATCTCCCCATATTTATGTAAAGGCTTCTATCAACTCATTAATGGTTTTGAACTTGTTGTCATCTAAACCATAGAACTAATCAGAGGCATCTTCTTCAAGTGACAAGGAAAAGAGTTTCAATTTGACACCCTGATGATTATGAGCTGCACCACTACACCATTTATTAATGGATAATGAAAAAACTTTAAGGTGATATTTGTCACCAATAGCATTATTCCCTTGGAATTAATGAAAAATTTCAATAGTTTTCTCAAGTATATTATGAGGATATCCATTTATTTGAGAAAAATAAATTGGACTAAAGTAATTATCCATTTCTTCTACTCGCAAATTATTAAATAAAGGTGGATATCGAAAATGGACTCAAATGAAAGACTATCAAGGATTCTACGAGAAGTGAGTCTGTTCAATCTCCTTCGATAAACCTTTTCAGGTTCAGGAATGAAATTGACCAACCCTTGTGAGTTCCTTATTGTAGAATACTTTGTAGAATGATTTGATAGTGGAGTTTCCAGATGAATTGAGTCAATTTCAAATATTCACAAGATGCATCAAAAAACAAAAATTCGTATACCAGGAATAGAAATATTTACCCCTGACAACACTGCCAAATAATGTTTCCACCTTATACACACCTTGGTTCACGTGGAACAAATTTCCAATCCACTGGGTGTGTCCTTGGGGGCAAGTCTTGAGTTGATATAGTGTCACTCAACGCTCAAATGCTCCGTCTAGGCCAACTCCTAGAAAAGCCAAGGGGGATAGTCCCTGTTATCGCACAGTTTGTAGTTCAGGTCATAGGCTAAGGGATAAAGATCAAACTAGCGTAACAGGAACCTTCCCCACCCAATGTCACCTCGATGGGGAGGTTCTTTCTGTTTAGGGAGGTTAACCTAGGGGAGACATCCCCGGTAACCTGGGGTTTGAAGAGGCAGAAGATACAAGGTCAAGTTTTAGAGTTTCCTCCTCACAGGTTACCACCTAGGTTAGATAGTCTAGCTAATCATCCAATAAATGAAGTGTATGCCTTATTGAAAACACCTGCCTGGAACAAGACAACAACACTACAATATATATTTTTGCAAGCTATAACTCAAAGGGTTAGTACTTCATTGACTATCTGATATTATTCAATAAGCAATGCAATAGATACAAAATGAAGTCAACGTGTTGTTAATTAGCTTATGAAAGACCATCAATTCATTAATATCTAAAGAGATGATTAAGCCAACAATAAGTCCAATCAATGATTTACTCAATAAAAGCTTTAAATCATCATTCAATTGCTTATATCACAATTTTGCTGTGCCAAGATGAAATATTCAACTTTGACGTCAGCCCTAATTAGGTTAGCTATGTTAGTTAGGGTTTCAAAATTTAAAGTTTTAAAGGTAGTTTTGTACACTAAAGCTTCAACATTGGAGATCAAATCAGTGCCTTAGGGTATATGGAGTCAAAAGATAAGGGCATAAGGTCTTGAAAGGATGATGAATCAAAGACTAGAAGGTAGGGTTCTATGGTGCTGCAAAGGCAGGGCCCTAGAATCAAAACCCTAGGGGAAAGAGGCTCACTCCGGTGTTGCTTAAGCAAGGCCTCATGCTCTTTCCTCCTTCTCTAAATAAACTTGGCAAAAAAGCTAGCCTAAAGAATAAGTCTAAGGGAGAAAGTGTTGCAAAGGCAAGGCTTTCAAACCCTATAAGGTGAAAACCCTAGGTGTAGGGAACCTAGGCCTAGGATGTCTCCTTTTTTCAACTTATAACTTCAACGCTAGCTCAAAAGAAACAAGACAAGTGTAGCAAAGGCTAGGCTCTATCTCTTTCCTTCAATGGCTGAAGAATATTTCTCAACAAGGGGACATGTAACAATAACCTACTTGTGTGCTTGTTACCTAGGGCTTTAAATCAACAATACAATAAGCAAATGCAAGAAATTATACCTACAACCATTCATTTAAGAAGTTTTGCAAGAAAATTTACTTACATGTCATGAAGAAAAGCACAAGCAAACCCTAGTTGTAAACATTCCTTGAGAGAAATGCCATAAATGCCCAAAATATCCTTCCAATAGCAAGTGCGCCTCACTTGAGACAACAAATCTACCCAAGTAGGGCGCAAAAATCAGATCTCACTTGTGTGAGTGAAGTGTGTCATGTCAAAATGAGGGAAAATGTCCTCAATTTATATCATCCCATGACCCTTAATTAAAAATTAGGTCATTAAAAATAGCCGACAAGGCTGACTACTAAAAATCATATTGTTTTACATTTAACTGCTAAATAAAACCCTAAATGAGAAGTAAGCAGGACGTCTAGCCCCTCTGAGGGAGACGTTGGCCCTTTTTAGGGAAAATATTAGCACTAGAAGACAAACGTTGGCCCTCTCTGTGCCTCCAAACTCTGCCACACATGCCAAATCATCCTGTAAAGCTGCCAGACGCTGGAGGTGACATCAAGGATCTCTGGAGGATGTCCTGGTCAATAGAGGGACACGTTCCACCTGCATTGGGTCAACCCCCTAGGGTTGGGCTCATCCAAGGCGTCCTGGATGAAAACATCCTTCTTCTTCAAATGCTCGATCAATCATTGTCCTGTCTCTACCCCTGATGAGGTCCCAACAACCATTTGATGGGCTCTTCAGCCCCATGGAGGTCCGAACTAATCATCTCCCCATGTGCACCGGTCCACCTGGTACCTGTCTGTCGGGTATGGTCCTGCACATCAAAAACTTCGCCCTCCATGGGCTCATTAGTCCTCGGGATCATAGCAATGTCAATCATATTTCATCATTAATTTTATCAAATGCATGCATAAGACCCCTAGCATATCATCTAATAGATCAAACATATTACAAAGACCTACTATACAAAGCTGAAGAAAAGACAAAGTGCCCTATTGGCCCAACATCCATAAGAAAAGGAAAGTTCCCAAAGGATATCATCCAAGCCATGTAACATGAGGTGGTGTGGTGAAAGGATGTCCAGACATAGTGGAAGACAGGGGTGATATTATCCATGGGTGCCTTTGTAGGAGGCGAGTTGTACCTGTCACGGATGCAATTTTTTCCAAGCCCTTTATTGCCTTTATTCTTTCTTTTATTCATTGTTTTTTTTTATTTATTTTTATTTCAAGGTCTCGCTTGAGGACACTGCCTTGGCGTGGTGACCAGAGCTGACAATGTTACCCATGAGTACTTTCACAGAGATGATAAGGCTGGCTCGTGATGAGACCCCCTTTCCCTTGGCCATGCAACCAAAGGTCACTTCCCTGGCATGGTAACCAGATAATGGCAATGTCATACTGTTAGGTACCTATGAACATAATGGGCTAGCTTGTGATGAGACCCCCCATCCTCTTGGCTAGGTCTTGTCTTTTTTGTTATTTTTCTTCGAGTCCCTCTTGTTTCTTATCAAGAGGCCTTTTATTGCCTTCTCGGGGATCCCTGGGCGATGCATCTCCAGGTTTTATTTTCTATGGCATTTATCTTTTACCAGCTGCTTTTACCCCCTAGGCCTTTAGCCCCTTCTTCCCATAGGATAAAGTGTAACCCCACAAATAGGTCATCCTAATGTCCGGACTAGGGGAATGGGATATATGAATGGGAGATAAGATGTAAAATGATAATATGGTGGGAGCAAACGATGGCTCTTCAAAATTCCCCTTGGTGGATGACCAAAACCTATGGATACAAGCTTGCTAGGGAACCCCGTTAATTCCCCCAACCATGGTCACGTGGGTTAGTGTAAGATCCAAGCAGTCGTCAGAAATGAAAGGAATCTGATGCATATATCTGAATGTTATAATGATCAAACATGAGACATACCATGATACCTAGACCAATTACCTTATGGAGCAAGAGTCTTCTCCGATACAAGTCTAAGCCAAAGGTGATGGATGATGCTACTGATGACAGGACAGGTATGATGAAGAAGAAGAAAGATGGGCCCTCTAGGGCCATGCTCAGGTCAATCCTGCTCTCGGTACTCCATGTCTAGGACCAGTGGGCCTCGAGACATGATCTCCTAGTTATCCCTAGAAATCGGGGATAACAGTCCCTAATAAAAATAAACTAAGGCCAAGTAATCTATAACACAAAATAAACCTAGGAGTTTATTGAAAGCAAAACCAATACAAGTAAATCTACTCTAGCAACATATAATGACACCAATGAATATTGCTTATGCTATATGTATTAAGTAGATCAAATACTTCAATATGAATGATAACAATTGATAATAATAAATTGTAAGTACTTGAAAGTAAAATATTATAAGAAAAATGGAAATAAAGTGGACCAGTTCCAATAGTAAGATAGTTGTTGCAAGAATGAAAGAACTACTGCGTGTGCTCTTGACAAATTTTATTATTAAGGTTATTGCTTGAATTAATGGGTTGATTTGTGCAAACACTTGTGCATGTAGTTGCAAAAAGTAAAGCTAAGATAAATGTTTATCCCTTTAGAGGTTATCCCTCAATTACGTACAAAGAACAATGTCGGAGGTCCAATGAAGAGAGATCAAATCTCATTAGAGAGTATCCCCCTGACTTCACACATGAGTTCAATGTAGTATCCCAAGTGAACAATAACAACTATCAGATTGTCCTATTATACTAAATCCACACTTACCAGTTCCCATTTTATATGGAACCCGAGGTCAAGCAAGCTCACGAGGGTCACGAACATACTAGGGATGTTGAGGGATGGTTTATTTTTCAACTTGAAATTACAAAAAGCAAAAGAAAAAATGAAATCTAAACTAGTAATTGAAATCCAACTAATGTTTTGCGATGTTGTGGGTTTATTTTATCCTTTTAAGTTAGCAAAATAAAGAAAAAACTAAGATGAAGAAATTACACAAAGGACATTGATCCCCCCCCTGGGGATTGAAACTGGGTGTTGGGTAGCCCACTGATTTTATTAATGAGTTACAATCTCTTTTTCGGGAATTCTTGTGATCTTTTATAGAGAGAGGATCACCAAGCTTACAAGTTTCAAAAATTTATTATGAATGCAGGAAAGTTGTTTATGGGGATCTCAAATGGTCCAAATCCTCAAAAATTGGCCAGAGTCTCCTCCTACCTGTTCTCCAAACCTACAAAAACAGCAAACTAAATATGGTAGAAGATGCCTAAAAACACTTTGAAAGTGTCTCCGAACAATGTTAGAAAAAACCCAAAATTAACTAAGTTAAAACTATGCAAAAATAACTAAATTTACCAAGGAAAAAAATCTAAAGGATAGCTCCCTTAGTGTATTTTGTTTGCTGTTTTAGGACATAAAATAATTAGAACTAATATTTTTCAAATATGAAATTGAAATCTCATAAACTTGATCTATCCTCTAGCCTTAAAAATTTTACTTGAAAACTAGCTAAAATATTGAACTAATCAAGCTATATCTACTTTAAAATGAAGCTTTTTATAAAGAAAATGTAGATCTAACTTATATTCTAGCATGCAATAATATTTTTTTCCAAATATAACCTTAAAGTGACAAAATAATTACTTTGCATGCAAGTTAAACGTAACCAGAAGAAAACTTTTAATTTTCTTGAGAAAAGGAAAGATAGATGTCGAAAGGAAAGAAATGTTGGGCTATGGAGTTCTCTTGGTGGATTTTAGAGGGAATTTGTTCCTGTAGAAAGAGGTTGAAGATGATGGAGATTCAAACTAGAATCCTCCACTCCTCCAATCCCAAGGCTCTGTAAACTTAGAAAAATCCTACAAAATACTTTGTCAAAGATGGGTGTTCATTGTACATGGGATCTAGAAAACATGTTAGCTAACCAAAATGAACATGACATATTCAATCACATATGTAAAAAATAACAATATTTAGAAATGAAAACTAGCATAATAGATCTTGTTATTCAAGGACAAATTGACAAAATATAATTGCAAGAAATCAAGCCTATAGTTACCTCAACACATCAAAGGAACATGGAACATCCACACATTTTCATAATACACATGTATGACCTCCAAAGTCTATTTCAATTCCAAATAGCATAGAAACATTAAAACAACATGTTCTCAAGTCTCCAATCCTAACTTGACAAAGGGAGCAAATGCTTGCTTAAATAAGAGGAGGGGCACTCTTTCCAAGGAGGTAGGTCACACCACTTGGAGAGAATGTGTGAGACAAGTGGATCACAAAGGGATGCCACCTCTCAAGAGGCTCAATGAGGTGCCACATGTGATTGTGAGAGAGAAAGGGATGACACCACCTCTCAATAGGTAGGTGCTTCTTCTCAAGAGTGTGCCACCTCTTGAGAGGGGGGAGCACCTTACCTTTGAGAACTTCACCAAGTGTCCATATCACACAAGAAACTCACCCATAACTTGTTCTTGATTGCAAAAAAGGCTCAATGAACTCAAAGAGAGGGTGAGTTGACTCAAAACATGTCCCTGACATGTTTCCCAAAAAACATCAATGTTGATTTTTGTCTTTTTTATATCTTTTATTTCCCTTTTGTGAGAGAAANATCTCATTAGAGAGTATCCCCCTGACTTCACACATGAGTTCAATGTAGTATCCCAAGTGAACAATAACAACTATCAGATTGTCCTATTATACTAAATCCACACTTACCAGTTCCCGTTTTATATGGAACCCGAGGTCAAGAAAGCTCACGAGGGTCACAAACATACTAGGGATGTTGAGGGGATGGTTTATTTTTCAACTTGAAATTACAAAAAGCAAAAGAAACAATGAAATCTAAACTAGTAATTGAAATCCAACTAATGTTTTGTGATGTTGTGGGTTTATTTTATCCTTTTAAGTTAGCAAAATAAAGAAAAAACTAAGATGAAGAAATCACACAAAAGACATTGATCCTCCCC
>JZKD02S0231348.1:5632-20408 GCA_000966675.3 Picea glauca
GTTGATGTAGTTCTATGTGCAGTTTATGTCAAAAATAGGTGTCCATCTCATGCTCTTAAAAACAAGACTCCGTATGAAATGTGGCATGGCCACATTCCTTCGTTGAGGCATCTCAGGGTCTTTGGTTCCACCAGCTATATCTTGATTCCTAAAGAGCAAAGAAGCAAGCTTGATGTAAGGAGTCGAAAGTGCATCTTCTTGGGGTACACAAATACCACCAAGGGGTATCGTCATTACGATGAGACAGACAATAAATTTATCCTTTCTAGAGATGTGATATTTCTTGAATCCACCAAGAAAGACGAAACTATTGAGAGGCAGCTTGATCATTTGGACAGATCCACTCGTGTAAAGACATATCATGAATTTGATGATGAGATTCCACATATTGAAGGGGGGATCCCTATCTTTGGTCAATATATGGAATCTCCTTTTGTAGCACCATCTCCCCCACATGAAGAAGTTTATGCCACTTCATCAAAACCTGAAGTTCAGTTGGATGATGTGATCGAGAGGATTGAAAAGTTGAGACTTGATGAGAGCTCAGCACCATCTCAATCAGCCAAGTAACCTGGACCATCTCAGAAAGGTCCATCAAAATGGCTCACAAAAACACTTGAAAATGTTCATCCTGATGANACGACTTCCTTTAAATAAGTCACTTCTCATGATGAATGGAAAGAAGCCATGCAGAAGGAATATGATGCTCTCATCAAGAATGGGACTTGGATGTTGGTGGACCCTCCATTTGGAACCAAACCAATAGATTGCAAGTGGATATTCAAGAACAAGTACAGATCAAATGGCTCACTTAACAAGCACAAAGCAAGGCTTGTGGCAAAAGGATTTACACAGAAAGAATGTGTTGATTATGAAAAAACTTTTGTCCCCGCAGCAAATTGGGCTACCATCCGCACTCTATTTTCCATTGCAGTGCAAAATGGATAGAAAATTCATCAAATGGATGGGAAGATTGTTTTCTTGAATGGAGACTTGAAAGAGAATGTGTTCATGTCTCAACCAGAAGGCTTTGTTGTGAAGGGACAAGAACATGCAAGCTCATCAAACCCTTATATGTCTTGAAACAAGCACCAAGAGCATGGTATGAAAAGTTAACCAAGCATCCTCTAAAATTGAATTTCAAGCATTTCAATCTTGACGATGCAACTTTATTTGTCAAGAAAATTGGAAAAATTGTTGTATATCTTGTCATATATGTAGATGATTTGTTGATAACAAGGAACAATGATAGTTACATTGCATCCATAAAAAAAGAGTTGAAGAAAGGCTTCGAGATGACAGATTTGGGACATCTTCGCTATTATTTGGGCATTGAGGTCATTCAAAATCCAAGATACATATTCATATCCTAGAAGAAGTACATTGGAGAATTGTTGAATAAGTTTGGCATGGTTGAGTGCAATCATGTTTATACTCCAATGGAACAAAATTTGAAACTCACATCAAAAGAAATGAATGAATTTGAAGATGCAACCAAGTATAGACAGCTTGTGGGAAGTTGTATCTATCTTATTACCACCAGACCAAACATTTCATTTGTTGTTGGGATTCTTTCCAAGTTCATGCAAAATCCTTGTAAAGGACATTGGTCTGCTGCAAAAAGGGTTATAAAATACTTGAAAGGAACTCAAGATTTTGGACTCRAGTACTCTAAGGTAGATGACTTCAACATGATCAGATATTTTGATTCAGACTTTGTTGGGAATAAGGAAACTGGACTATCAACTTCAGACTATCTCATGAGTCTTGGATCAACAGTKGTCTCCTGGATATCATGCAAACAATCAGTTCCAGCAGATTCCACAACAAAGGCAAAATATGTGGCAATTACAAAAGCGACGAAGGAGATTGTATGACTCAGSAAAACACTTGAAAATTTGCAAGAGAAACAAGTGAATTCTACTCCTCTTCTAGTTGAAAATACTTTTGCAATCAAGTTGGCCAAGAATCCCAGATTCCATGATYGAAYTAAGCACATCAACACAAAGTATCAGCTGATTCGATATCATATAGAAGCCAAGACTATTCACTTGAGACATTGTTCCATAAATGAGTAAATTGTAGACATCTTCACCAAAGCACTTGGAAAAGAAAAAATTGAGAAGTTTGCACTGATGCTTGGACTCACACACACCCCTTCGGATTAAGGGGGGGGAATGTTGAACACGTAATCCTTGGGATTGTGTTTTGTAACAGTAGTGTAAATATGAAGAATCGTAGGTGATAGGAAGAGTCATTCGTTAAGGAAGACCGAAAGTCATTTATTGTTGTATTTATTAACCTATCATGCTAATGCAAAGCACATCCGTGTGGAGTTATCTTTTTTGCCATCCTTGGACAGACACATACAAAACTGGAATTTTCTCACATATCATTTAATTGGATTGGTGACTTATCTCTCGAAGCTTAAAATTACATTATTCAAGAGATTGAGTAAGTGGTTTTCACCTCTAAGGCTCAAATCTGGAAATTTGCCTTTAACAAATATCATAAACTAGATTTAGAGTTAATCCACTAATTCCTCAATCGTTTTAGCATCTAAGTGGATTGTTATGAGATGTGCTAGTTCTACTAAGGATTAATCAACCTAAAGCATCATATCACTAAGTAAGTAAATCCTTCATGTTTCATGTGTTATATCTTTTGTGAGATTCATTTATTTCATTATTTCATTACTTGAGTAAATCTTTGCATCTCTTAGCCTAATCATATTGAAGATTTACTTAAGCTCTCTTTATTATCAATTGTGTATCTAAGAGATACCCCCCTTGGCCTCTTAAGAGCTGACCAAAAGTGGAAGAGTTTGTATTGATGTGACAGTGATACAACTCCTATCCATTACCCCAAGTTTGCATCCATGGATTGGGTTTTTCCACTTAGATGTTAGTTTTAGCGGTAATAGTGCAAATTCACTCAAATCTTCCCTTTATATCATCAATTGAAGACAAACTATAATGAGGGTTGTACAAAGCTATGGGATGTGAGTCCCGAAGATACAGACTTGGATGCCCTTGATTGTTTGTTGGCTAACTCTCTTTGGGCAGTGCTTCCATTCACCTTTTTGTGTTGGGGATTTAGACGGTGTATTCATGCCTAGGTCTGGCTTGAGTGTGGTAGGTTCCTCTAGCTCTATTGTTGGCGGGCAAAGTTGTAATCTTCTTCTACCTATGTCGCTTTGTATCATCAATTTGGGAAATCAATGGTTGTCATTGGAAGATGAGGAGGATGAAGACTATTAGTGGGATTAGTCTCTCACTCTATAGATGTTCACGTTTCTAGTTTTTTTATTTTGGGCTTGAGGAGCTTTCAAAATAAGCTCTGTTTAAAGTGATTGTCATTTTGGGGCTTTGAACTTTATCATTGATGTTTTGACATAATGATAAATGATAGTTGATATTAATATATGGCCCCCAATTCACAAATTTGTTAAAAAATTTATGAATCGTGATTATTGGATGTAGATTGTAATTTTTTTTTAATTTCAAGTCACATGATGACATCTTGTTCTGATTTTATCACTTTTCAATTACATTGGCATGATAACATCTTGATCTGATTTATCATCTTCCAATTAGTAGATAATAGAAAGTATGAAATTCAATTTTCCTGAAATGAACATCTAAAACTGAAATTTTAATTTCATTTTTATTTAAATATATATTTTATTAGAAAAAAATTACGGTTAGGGTATTGATTCCTTGATTCATAATTTAAGGACAGGGGTCGCACATGCACCAAAATCCTTGATCTGATTTTATCACTTTCTAATTACACTGGCATGATGACATCTTGATCTAATTTAGCATCTTCCAATTAATAGATAATAGAAAGTATGAATTTCAATTTTCCTGAAATGAACATCTAAAACTGATATTTTAATTTCATTTTTATTTAAATATATATTTTATTATAAAAAAATTAGGGTTAGGGTATCCATTCCTTGATTCATAATTTAAGGACAGGGGTCGCACACGCACCAAAACCCTCTGTTGATTCTGATCTGTACCCACCATTCCTATAACTTTGGTCCTCGGTAATCTACCACAGAAACACCAAGGATATCTTGGGTGTAGCAACAACAAACTAGCCCATTATCACCTCAGCTAGCCTTCTCTCACTTCAGGCTAGTGCGTGCTAGCCCTAGGGGGTTATCCCAAGAAAAACTTAGAACTATAATTTCCATTATTTAAGTTAAAAATTCATCGATGCCGTAGTCAGTAGGGTGAATGGAGAAAGAGGAGAAGAAAATCTGCAAGATAGATTACTTCATCCCAAACCTGTTGATAAAGAACATTTCCACAAAGAAACATTAACAAGAAAGAAAGCTATCTAATTGATTAAACATTCCACGTCGAAGAGTAACTCCAATAGTTAAAAGAGAACCTTGCATGACCAACCCTGAAAGTACAATTCACAAGCTGATAATTCCTCAGATCGACTTCTCAAGTTCACCAAAATCAACCTCCTAAGCTGCTGCAATATTTGCAAGATAGCAAGAGAAAGAGGGAGAGATAGATGAAAAGACTCCTGGGCCACCAATCAGAAAATCCTCACTCGCCTCTCCAGCTCTTATAGAATGAAAATGGGAGGGTACATTCAATGTCTCTCAAAATAGTAAAGTATAGATAAAGATAAGAATAGCAAATGTAACTCCAAGGCATCTTTTCTACTAGGGCGCACTTCTTCAAGCTTAGAAAATGAATGTAACTCTTCATATGATGTGCCCTCTTGCATGCTAGGAATAAGGAGTGAATGTGGTGTAAATCCTTCATCAATGTGCCCTACATGCATGACTGAAAATAGAATGTAACTCCCTTAAGTGCCAAGAATAGGTGATAATTTTGTAACTCCTCATGCTGCCATGAATAGGTAACTCCCTCAAGTGGAGTGCCTTCACCTTCTAGTAATGAATACCTGGAACAGGTCAGTAATAGGCTTTAAAGGAGTGGGCCCACAGCTGGTATAACTGCCACTATATCAGTACCTCCCCTGTAGCTGAGTGGTGCACCCTATTTGCTGCTAAGGTAACTCCCATTGATGTGCTCTTCTCCTCACTGCTTTTATAATAAATGTTTGAATGATTATCCTAAAAATGGCCACAGGGGATGTGCCCTCAAGAATGCTAATGTTAGCCAAAAAACCACACTCTCATGCTGATAGTAAATCTGCATTCAAAAGATGTAAAGACGGCAAAGAAATCTCCTCAAACAAGCGCTCATCCACAGGCTGATCTCCTGAAAACAGCACTCATCCACATGCTATTAATTACTGCTTAGATCAGACTCAAATGGTTTCAAAAGCAGGCACCCTCTACTAGCCAATAATAATACCATGAAGACAGGCTAATACTCCTTAAGTTAGGTACCCTTCTCCATGCAAATTTCAGTCACAAAAGGACCAGCACAGTTAGTCCAAAAGTAGCACTGTAACCAGCAGTTGATATCATTATACAAAGGTTGAAGAAGTTCCTCATAACAACTCAAATCTGCTGTTCATCCTCTCCCAATTTGCTACAAGCTGAAAATCATTTGGAAAATAAGATCTCTACTGCTGGTCTCATTATCTCTGTAATCAGCAAGAAGTTTTCTATTGACTCTCTCCCTCATGTTCCCCAACAGTTGCAACAGAACAGAAAGTCCAATGCTTTCGGGAATGTCTTCAGGAATCACAGCAAGTACTGGATTTAATACCAGATTTGCATAGGCAGATCCGGTGTTAACAGGTAACATATCAAATGAGTAGTTGAGGAAACGAGTGCATTCAATTGAACAGTTTGGACCACAAGCACAGATATAACATTATGGGATTCGAGAATAGAAATTCTGACCTGATATATGGAAGAATCCTCACCTCTAAGCTTGCAGACAATGCAACCGATACTTCTTTGTTTCTATTTCTCTACTGCATAAACAAACATGCCCATTTAATGAGAGGGTTCTCCAGTTAAAAAGTTGTGCATTGTGTATTGAGTGGTGGTGGTGTTGTCTATTCTTTATTTGGTTTGCTGTTACTGTTTTTTTTCATTTTGAGTAGATTGATAACTTCTACATAGCATAAGCTCGGAGTATACAATAGAATTGGTAAATAAAATCTGTAGTTTAGACATATTGGGCAATAGAGCACTTACCCACTGGAATACGGATCATTTAGTACCTATGATTACTATCTCCCTGACAACACTAAACTTACATTTTTGTTCCTTTTGGCGTCCATTAGGGTGAGAAACAAAGTGAACAGTTGAAGAATTAAGTGCATTCAAGTGAACATTTTGGACCACGAGCACAGATATAACATTCTGAGATTCAAGAGTAGAAATTCTGACCTGATATATGGAAGAATCTTAACCTCCAAGCTTGCAGACAATGCAACTGATATTTCTTTGTTGCTATTTCACTACTGCAGAAACAAACATTCCCATTGAATTAGATGTATAATCATCCCTATTACCTTCACCTGTACAGTATTCTACTATAAAAGCAATAACTAACTGTAGAACCAGAGGTTTCAAGGTCTCCTACTTCCGATAAGAATGAATGTGATGGATTTCCCATATAAGTTTGCCACAATTGTGGACCACAGTCTATGTTTTGGAGTTATTAACTATAATTTATTTCATGCTCACCAATGCAATTGTATACCCATCTTATCCAAGACATTTAACCCCAAATTCACTATTCCCATATTTGGTTTTTGCATTTACCCTAACAAAGTCCTAGGATAATAATAAATATGTTCAGACATGGAAATGTATTGATCTAGTTCGATTTAGGGAAAAATAAAGAAAACAATTATGCTTTTAAATTCTGTTCACTAGATCAGCACATTTAAAAAAAGGCATAAACAGATCTGAATTAAATTCTGAACATAAATAAAATTTGAGTGCAAAAACAAACTTTAGCTTACCTCCTGGCCAATGAAGAATGTACCTATCACATGTGTGGATGTAGACCTCTTTAATATGCTCAGAAAATTAGTTTAAGGTTCATGGATAGACAACAAACAAGGCTGTAGAAGGATGCTGTCCAAAGCTGAGACTGTAGAACTCAGCAGCAGCAAATACTCCACAAGTTGAGACAGCAAAACACCACAATAGGAACCACAGATGAAACAGCAATACCCTCCACAACAGGGACAGCAAAAACCTCCTCAGAAAAGAAGACAGCACAGGGATAAACTTTCACAAGAGGGACAGCAAGTAGAAAACACCGACAGAAGCCTCAGCAAGAAGAAAAACCCCACAGGAACTTGAACACAGGAAACAGCAGTCAATAGGAGAGGCCGCGGCACCTTCCCTTTAGATCTGTGGCTCTCTTAAACTGATATGGCAGCCAAGAAGAGAGGCCGCGGCAACCTCCCTCAGGTCCGTGGCTCTCTTAAGCAGACCAGCAGCTAAGGGAGGGGACAAACAGCAAGTCTGAGCAGTCTAGAGGAGGTCCGGCCCTCATCACCAGCAAACAAAATTACCAGAGGTAGCTCCCAGCCAAATCGGTGTCCAAGTAAACCTCAAATCTGAAACAAATAGTCCAAAGAAGGGGGCTGCACCATCACCAAGAGAGAGCAACTGAGGTAGCCGCAGCAATAGGAGAGTGAGGAGTGAGTGAGTGTGTAGAAATGCTAGAGGGTAGGGTTCCTTTTATAGCTAGGGAGGCGGGTTAGGGCTATTATAAAAAATAATTAAATAATGACAATTTAATTAATATAAATATGAATTAAATTAAAATAAATTATAAAAACCCCCCACCACATAAAACAAGAGGGAAAGCAAGACAACAAGCAAAGGGGGAACTTTAAGACAAACTCAAGGGGGTCCACAATGGCAAAACATGTCCACATGAGTCTCATAATGACATAAACTTTTATCATCACTGCATAAGAGGGCACATCAACAATGTGGTCATGTCCATCTTCATAGCCACTCCTAGGTTTCATGGACCATCCCAGGAGAGAGGAAGAAGATCACACATCAACACATCTTAGTATTTCACCAAGATCTACCTGGTCCAAGACCAGGTTGCCCCAGAACACATCTGGGGGCCCTAGAACACATCTAGGGTCTTATCCACCAAAGTACAAGACCAAGGATAAACCCATGCATTAAGCAAGGGTTCCCTGAAACACATCCAGGGGCCCTAGAACACATCTTGGGACTTATATCAACCACCAATGAACACATCCAAGGATCAATCCAAGCACTGGACAAGGATTCCCTGGAACACATCCAAGGGTCCTAGAAYACATCTAGGGACTTACTGCTTGGTCCTAGACCAAGAACCCCAGTCATATACTGGGGGCCCTCACTAGGGTCTTTTTCCATGGCTCTTATTGCTGGCTCTTATTGCTTGGTCTCATACCAAGAAACCCCAGGAGTGTATTGGGGGCCCTAGTCCTCAACTAGGGTCTTATGCCATCCTCCCGGAGAATGGCTCTTGCAGCTGCACTAATTTCAACAGATCTAGCTATGCTCAGTACAAGGATATGATTATGCATAGTCTACACCTGAACATGAAAGGACCAAAAATAATGGAAATGTTCTTTTCTCATCAAAATTATCGAGTTATGGAAGACCTTATGCTCTTACCTGAGTTACTTCCACAAGGGTTGAAACTTGAACATGTTTGAACAGATTTTGTGTCACTGGGCTCGCATTGAGTGATCATCTTTTGCACTTTCAACCCAAAAAACATTCGACTGGCACACAATCTGCACCCTTCACTCCACAATCAGGAGTTTCGGCTATCAGATAGAAACAACACTTTGTTTGCATCCAAGATAAGCATGATAATCCATCAAATCACCAATAATCCCCACAAGAACACAACCCCTTGTTCCAATGATGGAAGCGGTTCGCATCTCTAACAACAATTTCTCGCCCTACAATTCTGGATATAAACTTAATAGCAGTGTGGCAATCACCACACACACGTAGATTTTTTATAATTCGGAGTGGTGTACCAGGAGGTGTATTGATAATCCCAAAAACAATGGCTAGCTTCTCACTGTGTTGGTAAAGAGAATGCTCCTTCTGCACCTGCTCCACGTCTTGCAGAACAAAATTTATGTCTGGCACATAGCCAGCCCTCTTCATCTGCAAAATCAATCCTTCCAACTTCTCATAGATCTCCTTTGTTTGCGGGTGTGATCTGTCTCCTACAACAAATGTATGAATTTTGTTCTTCACCTCAACCCAGCTACATCCTGGCTCCTTTTTAAGGCCCCTATCCTTCATCAATTTTCTAACCTTAGCTACATCGTCCCACCTGCCAGCTGCAGCATAGATGTTTGATAATAATACATATGTTGAAGCCCTATAAGGTTCAAGATCAAGAATGTGCTCTGCTGTATCTCGTCCTAACTCCAAATTACCATGTTTTCTGCAGGCACTAAGCATAGTTCGCCATACAAGAGGACCAGGTTCAAATGGCATTTTCTTGATAAAGTTATGAGCCTCTTCCAGGTATCCAGCACGACCAAGAAGGTCAACAACGCAGGCATAGTGCTCCTCTCTTGCTCTGATGCTGTATTCTTTATCCATAGAATCGAAGTAACACACTCCTTTGTCCACTAAGCCTATCTGGCTGCAAGCAAATAGAACACCAATGAAAGTTACATCATTTGGCTTCATGCCCGCCTGCTGCATTTCCTCAAAGAGTTGCAAAGCATCATTGCCATGACCATGCTGGGCATATCCCA
The DNA here is from genome assembly GCA_000966675.3 of Picea glauca. Taxonomy (NCBI): domain Eukaryota; kingdom Viridiplantae; phylum Streptophyta; class Pinopsida; order Pinales; family Pinaceae; genus Picea; species Picea glauca. Next base: position 15,344 of record JZKD02S0231348.1, read on the forward strand.
CAACCATTGAAGTCCATGAGAACATATCTAACTTGGGCATCTCATCAAACACTTTGCACGCACCTTCTATACTCCCACATTTTGTATACACATCGATTAATGTATTCCCCAGAACAACATCTGCCTCCATAAATCCATTTTTTAGGATATGAGCCTGCACCTGCCTGGCCTGTTCCAAAGTCGTTAGGTTTGCACATGCACTGAGAACACTGGCAAAGGTAAACTGGTCCGGCTTTAGCCCTGTCAGTAGCATTTGGCAAAAGAGTGTCAGAGAGTTCTCAGACACTGCGGTTTGAGAATATCCTGCAATTATTGCATTCCACGAAATAGTATTCCGTTCAATCATATTGTCAAATACTCTGCTGGCATCTTTAATGCTTTTGCATTTGGCATAGGCATCTATAAGTGCATTCCCTACGAAGACATCTGATTCAAATCCTGTTTTGACAATATAAGTATGAACCTGCTTACCCTGTCCCAAAGCCGATGCACCCGCACATGCGCTCAAAACACTGCCAAAAGTGAACTGGTTAGGTTTTGTACCTGTGTGTTGCATTTTATAAAACAGTTCCAGTGCCTCCTTGCCATGGCCACCGTGACCAGTACCTGTGATCATTGCATTCCATGAGACCACATCCCTTTCAGACATTTTGTCAAACACATTGCGTGCACTATCCAAATTTCCACATTTGGCATACAAGTTTACAAGGTTGTTCCTAACAAGAATTTCTGCCTCAAATCCAGTTTTTATGACCAAGGCATGGACCTGTTTGCCCTCTTCAAGAGCTACTAATTTGGCGCAAGCACTCACAACACATACAAAGGTAATGTAGGTTGCTCTCATGCCATTCTTTAAAAGCTCGGAAAAGAACTTAAGAGCTTCTTCCCCATTACCCATTTGAGCATATCGTGCAATCATCGCATTCCATGAAACCACATTTCGTTTGGGTATTTTATCAAACACTTGACGAGCAATCTCTATGCTACCACATCTGGCATACATATCAACAAGGCCGCTCCCTACAAAAGCATCCCACATAAATCCAGTATTAATAATGTATGCGTGGATCTGTTTACCCCGTTCCAAAGCTTCCAGGCCTGCACAAGCTTTGATAACACTTCCAAACGTAAAATTGGAAGGCTTCCATCCTGCCCGTTGCATATCAGAAAAAAGATGAAGAGCTTCTTCTTCATTTCCATTCTGAGCACAGCCTGCGATTATTGCATTCCATGATACATCGTTTCGTTCAGGCATTTTGTCAAACACTTGTCGTGCATTCTTCAGACTCCAACATTTGATATACATAGTAATAAGGTTGTTGGATAGAAAAATATCAAATTCAAGTAGGGATTTGATAATGTGGGAATGAACCATTTTGCCCTCCGACAGAGTATTCATGTTGGCACAGCACTGCAGAAGCCATGCGTAAGTTTGATTTGCAAAATGAAAAATGTCGAGAGCTTCCTTCAGTCGTCCATTTTGACACAGTGCTGCCCGCGAATGGTTATCCGGCTTTTGTAATAGCAGACTAGCCGTGAAAGTGCTATGGGTTCTCAGATGCAGGTGATTCAATTGTTGGATGTCTGCTACTGCCTTTAAAACAGCATGCATCTGCTTCTTCATGCCTACCCTGCCCTTGCATTTGCATTATTATTATTATAGGAATTGATTAAGAAAAAGCCACTTCAGAATGCGTAAGAATATGAGATGAAATATTGCATGTCTAATCATATGGAATTGGAGTATCCTGCAATGCTCGGCTGTAAAGAACACAATAACATATATCATATATCCAATCCGGACGACTTTGTGTTTAGTAAGGTTGCAATCACGAAAATAAATATAGAATTTGTTAAACAAAAATAAATAAATATAGGGTGTGTTTAAGTACAACTTGAATGGTCGAATGGGTAGGGGTTAAAGTGCATTTGGGTTTTAATATCTAGGTTTTATGTACGGAGATATAAAAGGTTAGGTTGTATGTTTATAAATATTATATAATATTTATGTTGAAAGGCGTATACCTATTGACAATGGGCACAATTAATGATCTTTTAATTTTAAATTCTAATATGATGGCTAAGCATTGAAAATGCTGGCATATTCTTAATCGTCCTCCAAAATCAATGTGTCAGATTTATTGTTCATAATTTTCTTGCATTTATGAAGGCATCCGTTAACATGTTTACTTTTTTACATTTACTTGATCACATTATAAATTTACTGTAAAAATGCTTAATTGTCACGTTCAAATGATTAAGGAGGATTAAAATATATGCAGGTCACGTTTATATCATTAAAAAACACTCTGCACACATTTCATTTTGGTGGCACTCATTCATTTTTTATATATGAAAGGTAGTTTGATGTCAAGACCTGCACACATTTCATTTTGGTGGCACTCATTCATTTTTTATATATGAAAGGTAGTTTGATGTCAAGACCTGCACGGATGTTTAATATTCACATGTCTGTGTTGAAGTCGGCTCAGTCACTGCTCTTGCTCTAAATGGAACCTTTCGACGTTCTCCAACCGTGAGTCGGTTGTGCTAGTTAATATTTTCTAAGAGTAAGAGTTTTAGTAATTACCATGATGGGATATAGGGTCTTTGGTAGATATCGGTGATATGTTGAAATTTATTTTTGATTTGTATGATTTTAAATTATTTATAATTTGTTAAGACATTATTTTCCTTAGATATAAAGAAATAGGTTAACGAAAATTAAGAGGTATTTGGTAGGACTATAATATATCTCTTTATAGATTATTAATGGATTATTTTAAGTACCCAGGTTTTGACACAACAATACAATTACACATTAGGGTTTTGAGATTGTATCAATAAAGGTTAGGTTGGTGACTTTGAGTATTGTAGGGTTTTCCTCTTTCGAAAAGAAAAAAATACAACTTGAGTGGGCCTCACAATTCAAAACATATGTTTCATCCTTACAGGTCATAGGTTTGAATTTGGGTTTTGTAAGTTGTGACCTTAAAAATACATTATTATTATGTTACATTGAATTAATTTTTATAGAAATTAATAGGTGCAACACTAACATAACTCATCCACACTAAGATGTAGAATGCACTTAGCTTCTCTCCATGCAATCATGATACTTGTAAAATACACCTAGTTTGTCTACTTGCTTTCTTTCCTAGTGATAAGACCTCCCCAAGTGTTCACTAAACATAGGTAGTGGATTCAAGTTGTGGCATAGTGGCTTGTGATTTGGGTCGCTACATCATTTCTAGGAAAACGAAGGGCGATAGTTTACTTGTCTAAAGAGTGAGCAATGTCATAATATTCTCCTTGTGAGTATGGGATTTCATCTATCATAATGAAATAAACATATATTGTTATTTGTTTTTTTATATAAATTATAATATTACAAAAACTCATTATTTGTTATTGGTTATATAAATTATAATATGAAAAAACAAATACATTTGTAGTACAAAACACTTAGATAAGAAAACAAAAGAAATAGGAGAGAGGAAGCATAAGTTGAAAAAGGTTTAATAGCTATGAGAATGGATTCTCATTTTTGAATGAATTTATGAATTTTTTTTTTCGTAAGTAAGAGGTTTTATATATAAAGGGCCTTCAAAAAACCAAGCCAGAGGTACAAGAACCAGATAGTAACTGTACTGTAATTATTGAACTGCCCCAATAGAGGGGAAACCAGTTCAGCTAGCCGGATAAGTCGAGCATTGATAATTTAACAGTCTTTTAGAGCTAAACTAAGCTGACTGCAATGCAGCTAAAAAAAAAACCTATTAAAAAGTAAAGAACCCCTATGGGCTTAAACACTTGGCAGATAACCTGGCCAGGTGGCAAGAACGGCCTCGTACCAAGGTTCCTCTTCAACGAGTGTCCCTTTGTTGTCCAACTGCATGTCATCGTCCACGTTGCTCTCGTCCCTGTTGGCAACTGGCGAGGTGGCTTGTAGCGCATGCTGTCCTGTAGCCTTCTCCACGTTCGTGTCCTCATGCTCAGCGTGCTCCCCAACAATCTCTGCAGAACGTTGCGCATGTGCGTTTCCTTCACTGGTCTCTGCATGGGGTTCCTCTGCTGGAGTCGCGTCTACTGGGTCAGGGGGAAAAGCATCTTGGAGGGAGGAAAGAATCTGAAGGAGGGTCGAGATCTTTCCATCCGTGATCTACAGACGGAATTGAAGGTCCTCCATCCCCTGACGGAGTTCGAAGACTAGACTATAGAGAATAGTAAAACTTTCTTTCATCTACGAGTCAAGGATGAAGTCAGAGGATGGGCTCATGTTGTTTTGGGCCCTTCGAACAGGAGGTGGCTCCCCCATGGGCGGCCTTGAGGAGCCGGCTACTGGTGCGTGGGGAGGCTCGAAAGTTCTGGAATTTGGAGGGGCGAGAAGGTATCGTGAAGAAGAGCCCGGCGAGCTGTCAATGATGGCTAAGCAATCAAACCGAGAGACAGGCGAGGTGGAGGAGGCGAGAGGTGTTGGCTCAAGTTGGAGAGGCAGTGAAGAGATCGTGGAGGGCGAACCAGGGGGCGAGATAGAGGCTCGGGGCCGATGAGGATTCCATGGAGAGCCTCTTCGCGGCCGTCCCCTTTGACGCGGCATGAGATTCGTCGACTGAATGGAGAAAAAGACTAGGTGCACCAAGCAAAAGTAGAGAGCCTGGAGATGGGCAGGGGCTGTAATCACCATGAAGGTCCAGTTTGAACCAGGCCAGGGCCGCGGAGGGAGGAGCAAGTCGGTCCGCGAACGAGGGTGAGAAGCTAATACAAACGACAGAGCCATTGAGTAATTCGTAAAGGGGACGAGTGTAGCAGAATTAAAGTCGTTGCAACGACATAAGGTCAATTTAATGCAGGGTAGGGGTGGAGGACGTTGGCATGAGCTCCTCACATGGCCCCCTGCCTCGTTGGCCTACCCATTCTTCCTCCTCGCGCCAGTTGGCTTGCACTAGCACCCCATCCGGGGGAATGAATTTATGATTATTACTTGTTATCATGTTTTTAAATTTTTTATTATAAACACTTATTTTTACATTTTAATTAGTGTTAATATTTTCTGGAAATGCTA
>JZKD02S0231348.1:31246-65110 GCA_000966675.3 Picea glauca
TTTATGGTACACTGACTCTGATAGTAATCAACTTTTTGGTTACACAGATAGTGACTTTGCAGGCAACCTAGATGACAGGAAAAGCACATCAGGATATGTTTTTCAACTGGGCACGAATCTAATTTCATGGGCATCGAAGAAGCAGCCAATTGTATCCATATCTTCTGCAGAGACAGAGTATGTAGCTGCTACCTCAGCTTCATGTCAAGTTGTATGGCTGAGAAGATTATTGAAAGACATGTCACAAACAGAAAAGGACCCAACTCCTATTTTCTGTGACAATACATCAACAATTGCATTATCCAAGAACCATGTGTTTCACAAGAAGAGTAAACACATTGACACTCGGTTTCATTTCATACGCGAGCTAGTCAATAATGGGGATATTGCACTACAATTTTGTGGTTCTAGAGATCAACTTGCTGATATCTTCACAAAGCCACTAGGAAAGTCAGTTTTTGATTTTCAGAGACAACACTTAGGCATAGTCAGTGCTGATGATTGTAATTGTTGAGTCTAAGAGGGAGTGTTAAATATATTGTACCCTCAACAGTCTGACTGTACACTGCCAGCTGTACTGGACAGTTGTACTTTCTATTCTTATCTTTCTTGAGCCTATTTAGCTTAACCTTCTTGCATTGTAATGTGGTGTTGTATGTTCTGTACTTCTTCATACATTTCAATATACTGTTCTATTCTCTTCTCTCTGCACTTCTCTTTTGCTAATAAATTCCAGTTCCACCGCCATCACCCAGTTCCACCGCCATCCCAGCTCAGTCATATCTCCCATTTTAAATACAACAAAGTGGGGCGCTGGCAGACTGGAAATGGATCTGATAGATCTTTGAATGAATCAGCTGTTCACCTGTCTGTGTTCCTGGGTTTGTGTGTAGGATATTTACAGATGTAGAAAGATGGTCCTGAGTTTGTGTGTAGAATATTTATAGATGTAGAAAGATGGTTTTGGAAAACCCGTCAACTTGAAAGGTTTTCTTAGAAAACCTAACACTAAAGAATGCCTTCGGCATAATTATGCATTAATACCGTTTTCCACGTCATGTCTACATGTACCTGTACCTACTTAAAGAGTAGGTTTTTCATAAACTTAGATAAGATTTTGTTCTATGGCATTTGTTGTCCGTATTCTGATAAGATATTGTTCTACGGCCTCTCTTTATGACGGTGATACGATAAAATCGGTTAACATTATGAGCTAAAACTGTGATCCAGTCTTTGGCGGCATTAGCTTGCCTTCCACGCTACAAGGAAGAAGAAACGAATATTTACCCACATCGGTAAATCCGAGTCATCGTAAAAAATACAGAGTTCGTCGGAGTTGTTCCTTCACGCTACAAGCCAGTAACCGGGGGCGCGGGTAAATAACCCTGCGCAAGCGGATAGCAGGGATTTGGACCTCCTGCAGAAGAAAGGTGAAAACGGGCCTTAACTGGCGGGATACGCTGGCAGTTAATGCCTCCGGGCAGATGTCGAAGAGCCTTCCCAGATCTGTGTCGAGCATACCCATGGTTTGTAGAAACTTAACCATGGACTGGATAGAGTTTAGACTGGTGGCTAAGATTGAAGGGTTCTCCGAGATAGCGCTGTATGTGTCGATGCCAATGCTTTCCAGGTACGCCAGTTTTTCTCTCACTTCTTCGTTCACGAAGTGTTGTTCTCTTCCTTCATATTGATTTTCTTGATTCTGTTTTCGCCCAAGGAGAAGAGGAATGGAGGCAAAGACAGTGGCAGAAACATTCTTCTTTTTGGGTTGGGGAAGTGTTGGACGCCAAGAAGAAAAAGGGAAAGTGACGCCCAACTTCAAGTTCAGTTTGGGCGTTGGAGGAAGAGGGCAGGGGTAGAGGCAGTGCTGCATGGAGGGTTTCCAAATCCTTCTCCAGTCCAAATGGAGGATCATAGGGACTTCTACATTCACTCTCTTGAAATTGTTGCATTCCACTCCCATGGCAGGAGTTTCTTCATATTTATGCACATGGGCATCCACTTCATTCTCCTGTTTTTTTTCTACTGGATTGTCAGGTCTGCCTTGCTCCCAGCCTCCTCTGGGCTTTTGTGAGGCCGAAAATATTAAATGCTTGTCCCTGGTAACTACTGGCTCGAAGGGAGTAGGATAACTTGTCTATGATTTGGGGTTTTTTAATTGGATGTTATCGATTTTGTGATCTAATTTTTGTTGAAAAGCATTTCAAATTTATTAAAATTGTAAATTTTAATTGTAAAAATCAATTCAACAATGTCAAGATAATGCACTTTGGATTTTTTTTTAATTTGCAATTTCACAGAAAATAATTTATATCAAACTGGTAGAATGGAAAGGACAGAAATCGTTATCTTACTTTTTATAGCTTTGATTAATTTTATGTAAAAAGAGTCATAAATGTTCTTTTAGGTTGAATACATGGAATAAATAAAGTTTTGAAAAGTAATTTGGAATTCAAGATACATATATTCATGAAGGGATCTATGTTAGTTCTGGGAAAATCTTGATAATGTTGAATACATATATAATGTTGAATACATGGAATAAATGAAGTTTTGAAAAGTAATTTGGAATTCAAGATACATAGATTCATGAAGGGATCTATGTTAGTTCTGGGAAAATGTTATGTTAGTTATGGGAAAACGCTGTATATTTGCATGATCAGGGACTTCGACACTAATGATCCCTTTATTAACGCTATCGATCCCTTTATTAACGCTATCGAGTTCAGAGCCCTCCAAAATGGCATGTATGGCCAAGCTAAGCCAGGAACAATGTTGATTTTAAATTCAAGGAAGAATGGTGGTGGAAATTCGATGCTTAGGTGAGCATTCTGAACTTCATATGTTTCAGGTATACCTAACATCCTCTAAGCGTAATATTGGGATCTCCTTTTTCCCATAATATTGAAGTAGGAGTATTTAGATGTGTTTCATATCTCATTTCTTGTCACGATTAAATGTTAAAAGGCCATATAGGGGATTTAAGGAAACCTTTCACACCGATGCCAAAGATGCCCAAAATAAGTTTGATATATTGTGTGCAATTGTGATATTTTTTCTTGAGGACTAAAGCTGAATAGCTCTGTATGGTGAATTAAGCAGGTATCCTCAAGATAACTTTGACCGCATCTGGAGACCATATTCAGATATTGATGATTTCAGTCGGATAATGTCTGTATTTTCTCAAGAGCCCATTTCATCAAACAATACCAAAAACCTTCCTCCATGTGCTGTCGTGCAAACCGCGTGGGTTATGAATGTGGACGACTATGAATTCTCGCTACGAACAGACCCTTTGAGTAGATCATTACTTCTGTTATATTTTCCAGAGATAGAGACGTTGAATACATCCAGATATTTTTAAGTTACCAGAAATGGGGAAAAGTCCCTCGATTTGCTTGCCGCACACGCCAAGCGCAAAATCTGGTTAAAGCCTACAGCAGAGATGTCTTTTCTGTATGGAAACTATGTCTTGAAGGGCGGACTGGGAAGGATAACTGAGAATACCGCTCAGAATGAGGGTGTTGTTATCTTTTTATTGTCCGATGTTCCCTTAGGGTTTGGGGTGGCTGCCAAATCCACCCAGGACTGTAGAAAGCTTGACCCTAATGCAATTGTTGCCTACAATCAGTCTGACATTGGCAAGTATTTGCGCATAGAAGACGAACTTTGAAATTGAGTTGTTCTGTGGGTAACCATTTTTTTTTACTAAATTTATGAATTATCTCCCTTTTTTCGGTGGAATGCTTACGAGGTTGGTTACAGTTTGATTTATATTGAGTGAAATAATGAATCTATCACATACATTCACCGTTCTTTAAAACATTTCTATCGTAGCCTTTATTTGAATATATGCTCTGCATTTTTTTTCGAGCAAGGGTTTAATAGAAACCATTAAAGACAAGTTGCATTCCATATATCTTCCTTTTTTATGTAAATCTGCCGTTAAGATTGTGTGCAAGTAGATATAGGTTTCTTCATCAAACAACAAAAGAGAACACTTGATTTTCTTGTGCCAGTTGAAAGTTATGATGATTGATGGTGAACGTTTTCGGGCCGTTCCAGAAGGGAAAACTATGGCGGCTATATATCCCTTGATATTGATTCTGGAAGTGCCTTTCTGTTTAGCTTCTATAAAAAAAGAGCATCATGCTTTTAGTCAAAAAATATTCCTTCTCCAATGTGGAGAGCCTTTTATGCCCTACAGATTTGAAACGTACTCTGATACCACATGAAATGCGCTTGGATGTGAATCGGCACACAACTATTTCAAATATAGATTTGAATTGAAAAAATCGTAAGAAATATGAGTTACGTTCAAATAACAAGACAACAAAGAGAGAAAGAACAAAGGGAGTGAGGGTACTTGCACTTCCAAGATTGGATTGCACAACACAATCCAATGCCGAAGAGAGATTGAGTTTCTGGAGATTAGAGAGTTGCCCCAGTTCTGGAGGAATGGTGCTGCTTAGTCTATTCATGGACATGTCAATGGAGCTCAAATTTTTGCTCTTCCCATTTTATGCCTTTTATCTTCTATGTTTTGCAGAAGTAATGATTTTATGTTATTCTTTCTAAATCTGTGTATTTTTGAAAATGGAAGTCTCCTCGTCATTGTGTTCTTCTGCTAGCAATGGCAGGCAGCTTCATGTAATGATGTTTCCATGGCTTGCTCACGGCCATCTCTTACCGTTCGTAGAGCTCTCAACCAGACTCGCACAGCTTGCCATTAACGTCTTCTTCGTCTCCACTCCTCTCAACATTTCCAAACTGAAATCCTTCTTCGACCATCACCACAACTCCCCAGGCAAAGTCCAGCCGGTGGAATTACGACTGCCACCAGTGGAAGGGCTGCCCGCAGGATTAGAGAGCACCCAAGATTTGCCAATCCATTTGACGCCTCTCTTCGACAAAGCCGTGGACGGACTGGAAAAACCCCTGGAACAACTCCTTCGCCAGATTTGTACGGACAGCATCCTCTATTCGTGCAATGGTGGGTTCCCAGGGCTGCCGCCAAGATGGGGATACCCACCATTTATATCCAAAGAAACACCTCTTTTCAGCTTTCACCTCGTGAAGGCCACTGACTCTACCGCTCGTCCTATACTCAACGGTTTTGAGTACTACTCAGTGTATGATACCGGACGGTTAACGTATTCACAAGATACTAAGTGCCATACTAAACATATCATGCTTAAATTAGTGGTACTATAATTCAACGTCTAACTAAGCAGTTCCTAAAATACAGTTGAAGCTCTTCAAGCTATCAAAAAGAGGTTTGACATCAAAAATTGGATTTCTGATCCTTGCTTCAGTCGTTGGCAAGGAATTATTTGTAATGACAGCTCTTCGTCCATAAGAATTTTGGAAATGTAAGTTTAACACGACATTAATTGAAATTGAGAATCTAATTAAATTATAGGAAAACTTGTATCCAACCACAACCTAACCATGTTTGTTATATCTGTAAACCCTAGGATTTTAGCATCGCCTGCAGAGAAAATCTTGTTGGGGTTGTTAAGGATGTCGAAGAGATGGGCATTGAGAAAGGGTCCAAGGTGTTTGCTCGAGTTTTATTTCGGTTGAGTGAGCTTAAAAGGGAAAATTTGAGAGAATTAGGGTTTATAGCGGAGGAAGTTGGGATTCTTGTTAAGAAGTTTCCATCGCTCATGGGGTTGTCCGAGGATAGACTGCACAAAATCTCGTGTTTCTTGTTGAGGAATGGAAGCTTCCTTGAAATGATATTTTGATTTATCCATTAACTCTAGGTTTTTGTAGGGAGAAGAGACTGAAGCCGAGGTTCATTTCTCTCAAGCCCTTGATGTTGAAGAACGCGTCTTCAAAGAAGGCTGAAAGCTATCTTTCAGTTAAGGATTTTCATCTCAAAATGGTGAGCAGGCTGCCAATGGCCACCTACGGGAAGGAGCAAAACCTGTTGTAAGGGGCCCATAAACAATTTCTTACTCTGTCTGGTTGCGATGAAGCGGTACTCAGAGTTTACAAACATGCAGGAGTTCTTGGTTGCTTTGTCTGGCTGGAATTACCATCTACATTAAAGTAGTAGTATGATGAGATAGTTCAAGAACTTTATCCATTTGACGTGTCTAAGCAGTCATATAATGCCTTTCGAAGAAACTAAACATTTAACTTTACTTGAGAGAAAAAAAATAACCCATGGACTAAGAAAACCTCACAATGCATAGACAGTGAAAACCCTGGGAATATACTTAAGTTTTCACTCATGGACTTATCCACCGTCACTAAAATGATTACTTATACGATACGCAAAGGTCGTGGATGGTCCATTCGTGAAGGACTTACGATGGTACAATAACTTATCAATTTGTTCCCTCTGTAGTTGCGGCGATGACAAGTTATGTAATGCAGAAGCAGCACAAGCACCAGATTCAGCATAGCACACTGTGGATGTATGCCGACACAAAGATGAAGAAATCGGACAAAAACTTAGAAATGCCTTCATTGGAGCCATTTGTGCCACAATGTCGGCTATGCTAAGGCTCATCTTTTGACCTCTGAAGCACAGGGGTATTGAACCATTGAGGAGGTCCTCGATCCCTGTCCACTTTACCTTTTGGGCTCTATCCACTTTACCTTTTGGGCTCTGAAATTCCTCGAGCACAAGGGAGACCGCTAAACGACGTTCCAATGGCACTGGAAATGGTAATGAACACATATGGAGGAGATTTTAAACAATCTTGTATGTGGAAGGTCTCTCAATATTCTCTTTAGACACTTCTTCAGATCTTCCAAGTAATGAGCATGCAAAAAGTTATCTTGCCAAATGGCAATCTCAGATTTTCTGGAGGGAATATTTTATTAAGATGGTACTCTAAAGTTTATTTTTTTAATAAAAAAATAAACACATACAACCAACTGCTTTATCTCTCAAAGTGTACAAAGCTGTGAGCTATAAATGGCCAAGGAATCTATTTCAGATTTTCTGTAGGGAATATTTTATTAAGATGATACTCTAAAGTTAATTTCTTTTATTAAGAGATTTAAAGTAAATAAAAAAGTAAAAATGCTCACACTATCAAATTAAATGGTTTATTTACATGTGAGTGAATAGTAGATATTGTCTAATATAAAATTATAATTTTTTTTTGTCTACATTGCATTTCTAAATTTAGAAATGGATTCAACTCGCCAAATTTTTTTGAGATATTCAGATTATACATATTTAATCATTCAAATTTATGTCTTAGTCTAATTGTTTTAAGTTTTTGTTTTTTAACGAGTTTTTATAACTTATTTAGATGTTAAAATTGTACAACTAAGTTTGTCCAGGAAAGAGAAACTTCTCACAGAAGAGTAATCTCATCTATATCTATTTAAACATGGCATTTCATCTCTAACATATCTGATCAAAGAAAAACAGTCTTCCTTGCAAATTGTACGGAATAATATAGATTCTCATATAACTAAAAAAGCTCTTATACAAAAGATTTTGGGAAGAGTGAGCATTCCATTTTTATGTCTTTACAACTATTCTAGCAACAAAGAAATAGTTGTCTAGCGGCCACACGATAATTAAAGCATTCCATTTTTATGTCTTTACAACTATTCTAGCAACAAAGAAATAGTTGTCTAGCGGCCACACGATAATTAAAGCATAGTATATGGTTTCTAATAATCCACTAATGCTGCAATTTAATAATCCACTAATGCTGCAATTTGAAATCTGACCCTTCTAAATTTCAATTAATAAAATTTTTATTATCTTAAAATTAAAGTAAAATTAATTTGTTATGCAAAGTCACTATATATCTAACTTTTTTTTCAAGTCAGTTACCATTTAAAATATATTCAAATTAAAGTATGAAACTAGGATTAGGATTTTAAATGACCTAAAAGTTTTAGATTTGGTAAAATGTATGAGATTAAGGCATAATTTATTTTTTTCAATTTGTTTAATGATAAAATAGCATTAGGGAAGAGTAGGTTTTTTTTGTTTTTAATGATTTGAGATATGTGTTTGAGTAGGTATATATTTGAGAATTTAATTTTCATTTAAATTTTATATTAATTTTTTTTTCTTTAAATTAATTATAATTTTATTATAATTGAACTTTTATGTATAGAATTTAAGTTTCATATAATATAGAGATGTTTGTTAATTGTAATGGAATTTAAATTTGTATAACTAAGAAACAAAATTTCAAATCAGTCAAAACTACGATTTCTTGTGAATTAATTCTGAAAACTGTAAAGACATTTTTGTTTTGGGTCATCTTTGAACTTTAATAAGGTTTTGTTAGATTTGCAAACTAACTTTTCAATAAACTGACTCTTTAATAATGGTACCCGGGTATGTAGTGGAGAATACTATAAATATGATTGGGCTTGTGAGAAAAATACATTACTGATGACAAAGGTTTAAATACAAACCAAATCTGATCGCCCTCTAATAATATATTAGACACAACTATTGCTAACTATGGAAAATATGAGTTCCTACCTCACTAAGAGGTCACATTCTAAAAAATACTAAAATGAAAATTAAGAGTGGTTTGGCAAAGGTCATCATGTAAAGATAGTAAGTTTGTTTTTATTTTTTTCTTTTCAAAGAACATTGCAAGTATTGTGTTTTAAATATTAATAACTTTATATTAATAAAGCTTATTTTTTCAGTGTTATGTTTTAAATAATAATAATTTTATATTAATAAAGTTTGTTTTAAATAATAATAATGTTATATTAATGAAGTGTGTTTTAAATAATAATAATATTATATTAATGAAGTGAGTTAATATATTGATCATTATTTTTTATATATTATTTTGTGATAAAGCAAATTAAAAAAATAAAATTAAATTTAAATTATATAAATTATCTTAAAATAAATCAAACTTTTAAGAAAAATTTTAAATTTTAAAATTATTTTTTTTATTAATTAAATTATTAAATTAAATCAAATTTATAAGTAAGAAATCACAGAATTTCAAGGAAAGAAATGCAATATAATCACTTAAAGTAAAATGCATTGTTGGATGGATCTTAGTGGTTTCAATTAACAATATTAATATGAAAACTTTCCTCAAATCACTTTGGCATATCCATTAGCCTGCTTAGGGGGTATGCTAGTTTATCCAGTATTTATCTGTTCAAATCTTGCAACTGGTCATGGTTCTTCACGTTTCATTGGTATCAGAGACAATTCGTTCTCCATCGTGTTTCTTCCATCTGCCGCTCTCTTCATCGTATCGACTATCGTCCATTATGTCTTGTATCATGCCCCATTTCTGTTGCCCCATGTACGATCATCATCCACCTTAGCACGTGCTCGTATTCTCCCATGCCTTGTACCTCGACGTGACTTGACAGACCTCGACCTCCTGTGTATAGTCGTTGTCCACCTAGGCCCTTGCCCACACTATACCCCGTCCGTGTACCTTGTCCCCCATTGCTCGATTTTCTATCATCCCTGGCACTTGCCCCCTAAACTTATCCCATCATCGTACGGTCATACGATTCCAAAAATCCACAACCCTTGTAAAAATAAAAAATTAATCTATAAATTATTACTTTTTTTTTATAAAATAATCAACTTTATAAAGTTAATATAAAAAATTAACTTTATTTTTTTTTAATATAAGGCGTATATCAATTTAAACTCCAGTCAAAATTGTGAAGAGATATTCACCTCCAAATACCATGAAGATGTTAGAATTAAAAACCCAAATCGAAAAAATAGACCCAGAATGTAAAAATGTCTGACAAACACTCAAAAAGGAAATACAAAAAAATCGTGATGAGTTAAGAGAGGAAATAAGGATTAGCAATGAGGCACTCAAACATAATCTAGCACAAAACCTTAAAGAAAAAATTGTTGCAAAAGTTGGGGTTGAATTTCGAGAAGGCACAGTTGATCTAAAACAAGATCTTAAAGACAATATTTTCACAGAGGTCGGGATTGAACTACAACGAGGCATAAGGAAACTTAAAACAAGAGATAACAATCGAATTGAAGCAAATCCTCAACGTTATAACACAATATCATGATAAAAAACATAATAAGCTTTTAAATCATGATATCACATAAACTTGTCAAAGCCTTAGGGGTTTGTGGTTTCTACCTAAGTCGATATTTTTCCCTGTCTATCCTCCTTTCGAAGATCCATTCTTAAGTTTTTCCCTTTCGTCTTGTAGTTCACTCTACATTTGCCCTTAATCGTTTGAATGACCTTTTGTTCAGTGTTGTCCTACCTGAGAAGTCTCGACCCTAAGCTTTCCTTTTTTCTCTAAGCTGACCACTTCTCTCTTTATCTTTGTCACTGATCATTTGTTTTCCCAAATACTCAGTCAATCGTCCAGGTAATTGTTCACATAAATCACATCCATAAGCACAAGCGCAACAGTTAGAGTGGGTTGGTATGGACTTAAATCAAGCAGAAGACAATTTTAACCTTTCAGCGACGAAGATCCAATCAGGATTATCGAACGACGACTCACGTTCTTTGGGAAGGTCAAAGTTGCGTGAAGGTTAGCGCCAGAGCGGGCCCAAACTAAAAGGTTGAGCACATATTAAATTTGGGCCGTGGATCTCATTGGGAGATATCAATGGTGGAAAATTATCACGGGAATCGGGAGTTCGAAATGTTGTTAAAGTTTTGTGTCGAGGATCTGAACTCCCAAGACCCGAAATCAACATGAGCCGTTGATCTTGAAGGGGACAGGTGTCGGCGGATCCACGTTGATCCGGATTTTATGAGTAGAACGAAACGAAGACAGATTATTAACAGATTCTTAACACAAAATAACAAAGATACAATAAAACAAGTTTTCTATTCATTAATGAAATAAGCTGAAATTGTAAAATACAACGGAAATAAGCTTGCTGGAATGGTGGCGGCTTATCTAAAAGAAGAGATGTGATGGCTGCGCTCATTCACAAGAAGATCATTACAATGAGGCTCTGAAGGTTTTTTACAATAAACAGGAATGCCAAAAACCCTAGACATCCAAAAACCTAACCCTAGGAGATGAAGCACCAAAAATCATGTGGGCCTCGTTTGGGTAAGTTAGTACATTAACTTCCCAGGATCGTAACTTTTGCATACGATTTCCGTTTTAGGCGTATGATAACCCGTTGGAAAGGTATCGTCGAGGAAATTCATTTTGGGGCCTCAAGTATGATGTAGGCTATCTTTGAGAAGCCTGATACCGAAAAACCTTGATTTAGGCCTTCAAAATGGCCCCGGAAGTGAAAACTGCTAAAAATAGTAAATTGCCAAAATTGTCAGAAAACTGTTTTGAGCTATTTTGAAAAGGTGGGTGGCCACCGATATCCATTTGGATCAATCCTCCCGCCTTAGGAAGCAATGGTCTCCATTGCATTGAGTTCCCCCATTAGATGAGGAAATTTCTGCTGAATTTGGCCTCGGGTGAGCCACTTGCCTTGGTGCAGGAGCTGCCCTGCTTTGACAACTCGATAAAGTTGGATACTTTGCTGTCGATTTCCATTGATCTATGTGTCCACAATTTGATCATTGGATTCCTGTTGGATGCAGTCGGGGTTGAACTCTGTTGGTGGAAGGTGTTCTGCTACGTTTGAGGTGTCTAATAATGGTGAGAAATAAGGGCGAAGGAGATCCACGTTGAACACTGGGTGCAGGCCAAGGAAAGGAGGAATGTTGAGCTCAAAATCATTATCTCCCACGACCTTGGTGATGGTGTATGACCCATAACGGAGTGGGCGAAGCTTTTGATGGTGTCCTTTAAGGTGTTCTTTCTGCAAGTGCAACCAAACTTTGTCTCCCACTTGAAACTTATGTGGCACCCAATGTTGATCATGGCGCTGTTTGTACTTGTCATTGAACTTCTGTAGGATATCCTAACCCTGTTGGTGGATGTGCTGGATCTACTCAATGAACTGGGTGGCTTTGTCATCTTCAGTTGGAATAGGAGATGAGTTGGTTGAGCTCACCGCAAGGGGAAGTGCAACATATATGAGACCCAATGGTTGGAATCCCAACCCCACCTGAAAGGGGCTGTGGCCGGTTGAAATATGCAGGGCTCGGTTGTAGCTATGTTGGACATAGGGAAGGCTCTCATCCCATGTGTGAGGGTGATTTTAATTATACATGCGAAGGATATGCAAAACCATTCGATTTACGATCTCGGTTTGACCATCTGTTTAGGGGTGGAAGGTCGTGGATTTGGTTAGCTTGGTGTCCAGCTGTGACCAGAGGCTTGACCAGAATGTGCTGAGAAATCGACTGTCCCTATCTGAGACAATGGTTTTTGGGAGTCCAAAATGTACCTAGACCCATTCAAAGAAGAGCTTGGTAGTGGCCTCTGCTGTGATGCTCTTCTTGCAGGCAACCATAATCGCTATTTTAGAAAAGCGGTCAACAACCACAAAAATAGTCATTTCTCCGCTTGGTGGATGGGAGGCCCGACATGTAGTCCATTGAGATGGATTCCCATGGCCTGTCTGGAGTAGGAAGAGGGGTGTACATGCCCTGTTTCTTAGTGGTTGGTTTGGCAATAGGGCAGGCAGTGCAGGACCTGATATACTTGCTGACCTCCTGTCAAAGTTTTGGCCAGTAGAAATGTTTATGTAGCATCACCATTGTCTTTTCGATGCCAAAGTGTCCTGCTACCCGACTGTAGTGGGCTTCTCAGATCAGCTTCGCTCGCTCGCTTGATGCAACACAGATATGGCCCAGACAAAAACAACCCATCCTGAAGATAAAAATTATCGACAACTATGTTTGCATCCAACATTTGGTAGGTGGTGGCGAAGTCCGGGTTTGTTTCATAGAATTGGGGCTATCCAGAGGTCTCTTGGACGTAAGAGTCTAGCACCGTGGTGAGTGCCGCCACTGGTGGTTTGCTGAGGCAATCAACGACGTGATTGGTGATACTTGTTTTATACTTGATGTTGAGGTGGAATTGCTGCAAGTATGTGGACCACTTTTGATGGCGATCATTCTCTAATTTTCCTTGTGTCTACATAAGCTGCAGTGGCTTATGATCAGTGTGGATGACTGTCTCCTTCCCAAGAATGTAATGTCTCCACTGACAGCAGGCTTTCACAATGGAGTACATTTCTTTGTCGTATGTAGGGCACTTACGGACAACATCAGATAGTGTTTCACTAAGATAGGCCACGTGGTGGCCGTGTTGAGTGAGAACAACGCCCACAACATAGTCTGAAGCATCTGTCTCGATCTCAAAGGGATGTTGCAGGTATGGTAGTGAAAGTACTGGGGATGAGCACAAGCACTACTTCAAATCATCAAATGCTTGTTGTTGGAACCAATCCCACGCAAATTTTTCCTTACCACCACCCCTGGTGATTTGGCTGAGGGCCCATGCAATATGGGAGAATCCCAACACAAACCTGTGGTAGAAATTGACAAGGCCCAAGAAACTCCGAAGGTCAGTGAGTGTGGTTGGGGCTAGCTAGTCACATATGACTTGGATCTTGGCTGGATCCACATATACACCATGCTGATCAACGATGTAGCCTAGGCAATGGACCCTGTCCATGCCGAAAGATCATTTTTCCAAGTTGGTGTATAGCTTGTGTTGCCGTAGGGTGCGCAGAACCTGCTGAATATGCTGCAAGTGTTCGACCCAAGTCTTGCTATAAATGAGAATGTCACCCATATACACCACTACAAAATTATTGGTGAATGGTCGCAGGATATCACCCATCATCCTCATGAAAGTGGCCAGAGCATTATTCAAACTAAAGGGCATGACCAACCATTCAAAAAGGCCTTCCTTTGACTTGAAGGCGGTCTTCCATACATTTGTTTGTTCTATCGCGACCTGGTGGTAGCCAGACTTCATATCAATCTTACTGAAGTATTTAACCCCCGTGAGTTGATCAAGGAGGTCGTCAATTCAGGGAATTAGGCATCAGTTTCTGACTGTGATTTTATTCAGAGCCTGGTAATCAATGCAGAGTCGCCACATTACATCTTTCTTCTGTACCAACATGATTGGGCTCCTGCAAGGTGATGAGTTGGGACGGATGTGCTCCTTGTAGAGCAATTATTCGATTTGTCGCTTTATCTCCTCATTCTCTAACAGAGAGCAACGATAGACTGGCCCATTGGGAAGTGGTGCACCAGGGGTCAGATCAATAGGGTACTTGACCTGACAGTGTAGAGGTACCCCAGTAGGCGAGGAGAAGATATCTGAGTATTCTTCCACGACCTTATCTACTTACTTCTGCTGTGTGGAGAGGTCGGCCACAGAGACCCTGGATGTGACTATGATCTTTTGCTTATTCTGAGAGCGAATCACGAAGAAGACAAACTTCCCCGTTTGAGAGATAACCTTCCTACATTGCTTAGCAGAGATCAAGGAAATAACACTAGGTGGGACTACCTCAAGTATCCTGTACAATTTCCTTTTCAAAGTAATAATAACACTACGAGGCGTAGACTCATATACAACATGACGTTTCCATAAATAAGGTTGGCCCAAAAGAACATCACAAACTTTGAGAGGAGAAACATCACACAATACCTCCTCTTTGAAAGGCTTGATGCCATATGACAGTCGACACTGTTGGCTGATGCGGAGATCGCTTCCTTGGCAGAGCCATCCAATGGCTTAAGGTTGTGGGTAGGGCCAGCTACTTGACGACCTCTGTAGATGTCAGGTTCTTTTGGCTACCACTATCAACGATGAAGTGCAGCGGGGTGCCTTTTACCCACATTTGCGAATGGAAGATGCGTTCTCCTTCTTCTGGCTCGTCTGGTTCACCAAGCTGGAGCTTGGTGGTAGTAACAGTGGCACTGGGTTCCACGTCAATGATCCATCTTCCCCTTTCTAGTTCTGGCTCAGAGTTAGACTCCGCATCTGATTTAGAGGCTTTCACTTCTGCCACCAGTGACTGCTTTGAGCGACAATCAATAGTGTTATGCCAAGGGCTCTTATGGAAGTTGCACCACTTCACGGTATCTTTCTTTGTATTTCCAGTGTCCTTATTTTCTTGCGGCTTGGATTGGTTGTCTTGATACTATCCATCTTTTCTCTATCCTTTGTTTTGTGGGTTGGGGCCACCCTTTCCTGGTTTTTGTTGTGAGGGGTTACCAGGGCCAAATTGCCGCGTCTTTTGTTTGAGCTTCTACTCGATATTGACGACATATCGATAGGCCACGCCCAATAATGAGATGTGTAGAAATTCCATTTAGGTCTGGATGTATCTATGCAGAGAACCGCGATACTTGAGCACTAGATGTCGCTCTGAATCTTTGATACCCAGCTTGGTGCGCAAGGTATGGAAGATATTTGTGAAATCTGGCATTACTTGGTCTCTTTCTTGCCGCAATGTGGTCCATTTGGTATATAAGTCATTATAACTTTCGGCAGGGTAGTATTGTTCCTTAATAGCATCCCTGAAGGAATTCCATGTGTCTATGACTGTAAATAATGAGGGTTCCTCTGTTTCCTTTTGCTCACAGAACGTTTCCTACCAATCTTTGACATGGGGGACGACTTTGAGGAGCGCAAAAGTAATCTTTTCTCTATTCGAGAAGTTATGGATAGAAAAATACCCTTCTAGCAGATTCAACCACTTGTTTATAGCATCTGCGTCTATCTAAACTTCAAATATAGGAATATCAAAGTTTATTTGTACCTTGAAGGGGGCGGCGCCTCCGCTCGAAGAAGATGCGTCGCCTTTTGGTAGCCACCGAAGGATTTGCGCGAAACTATCCATCATATCGTTCCTCTGTTGCGTGAGGGATTCTTCAATCAACAGTTTGAAAGGATATCCTATCCTGTCATATTTATTTTCTCCTGATATGAGAGGTCGCTTGGGCGTGCGAGAGATTTTGTCCTCAAGAGAAACAAGCTCAAGACCCAACTCTTTGTACTCTGACCTCGTTGGGGACATGCATTAAGACGATAAGGAGCAGACTGCTCTGATACCACTGATCCGGATTTTATTAGAAGAACTAAATGAATACATATTATTAACAGATTCTTAACACAAAATAACAGAGATACAGTAAAACTGATTTTCTATTCAATAATGAAATAAGATGAAACTATAAAATGTAGCGGAAACAAGCTTGCTGGAATGGTGGTGGCTTATCTCTGAGAAGAGATGTGATGGCTGCACTCATTCACAAGAAGATTGTTACAACGAGGCTCTGAAGGCCTTTTACAATAAACAAGAATGTAAAAAACCTAGCTCTAGGAGATGAAGCACCAAAAGTCATGTGGGCCTCGTTTGGGTAAGTTAGTACATTAACTTCCTCGGGTCGTAACTTTTGCATACGATCTCTGTTTTAGGCATATGTTAGCCTGTTGGAAAGGTATCATCGAAGAGATTCATTTTGGGGCCTCAAGTATTTTATAGACTATCATTGAGAAGCCCTATCTCGAAAAACCTTCATTTAGGCTCTCAAAATGGCCCTGGAAGTGAAAACTACTAGAAATAGTAAATTGTCAAAATTGCAAGAAAAATGTTTTGAGCCAGTTGGAAAAGGTGGGTGGCGACTGATATCCATATGGATCAATCCTCCCTCCTTAGGAAGAAATGGTATCCATTGCGTTAAGTTCTCCCATCATATGAGGAAATTTCTGCTGAATTTGGCCCCAAGTGAGCCACTTGGCTTGGTGCAGGAGTTGCCCTGCTTTGACGACTCGATAAAGCTGGATTCTTCGCTGTCGGGTTCCCTTGATCTATGTGTCCACAATATGAGTGCTGGATTCTTATTGGATGTAGTCAGGGTTGATCTTTGTTGGTTTCAGCGGTTCTGCTACATCTGAGGTGTCCAATAATGGTGGGAAATAAGGGCGAAGGAGATCCACGTTGAACACTGGGTGCAGGCCAAGGAAAGGAGGAATGTTGAGATCAAAATAATTATCCCCCATGGCCTTGGTGATGGTGTACGACCCATAATAGAGTGGGTGAAGCTTCTGATGGGGTCTTGTAAGGCGTTATTTCTACAAGTGCAACCAAACTTTGTGTCCCACCTAAAACTTATGTGGCACCCGATGTTGATCATGGTGCTTTTTGTACTTGTTATTGGACTTCTGTAGGATATCCTGAACTTGTTGGTGGATGTGTTGGATCCGCTCAATGAACCGGGTGGCTTTGTCATCTTCAGTTGGAACAGAAGATGAGTCGGTTGAAATGACCGTAAGGGGAAGTGCAACATTTATGGGACCCAATGGTTGGAATCCCAACCCCACCTGAAATGGGTTGTGACCGGTTGAGCTATGCAGGGCTTGGTTGTAGCTATGCTGGACATAGGGATGGCTCTCATCCCATGTGCGAGGGTGATTTGAATTATACATGTGAAGGATATGCAAAACCATTCGATTTACGACCTCGGTTTGGCCATCTGTTTGGGGGTGGAAGGCCGTGGATTTGGTTAACTTGGTGTCCAGCAGTGACCATAGGCTCGACCAGAATGTTCTGAGAAATCGGCTGTCCCTATCTGAGATAATTGTTTGTGGGATTACAAAATGTACCCCGACCCTTTCAAAGAAGAGATTGGCCATGGCCTCTACTGTGATGCTCTTCTTCCAGGCAACCAGAATTGCCATCTTAGAAAATAGGTCAACAACCACAAAAACACAGTCATTTCCCCGCTTGGTGGATGGGAGGTTCGACATGTAGTTCATTGAGATGGATTCCTATGGCCTGTCAAGAGTAGGAAAAAGGGTGTACAAGCAATGTTTCTTAGTGGTTGGTTTGACAATAGCGCATACAGTGCAGGACCTGATATAATTGCTGATCTCCTGTCAGAGTTTCGGCCAGTAGAAATATTTTTGTAGCATCGCCACTATATTTTTGATGCCGAAGTGTCCTGCCACCTGACTATAGTGGGATTCCAAGATCATCTTTGCTCGCTCGCTTGATGGAACACAGATGTGGCCCAGACAACACAGATACCCATCCTGAAGATAGAAATTATCGACAACTATGTTTGCACCCAACATTTGGTAGGTGGTGGTGAAGTCTGGGTCTGTCTCATAGAGTTGGGGCCATCCAGAGGTCTCATGGTGGCAAGAGTCTAGCACGGTGGTGAGTGCCTCAACTAGTGGTCTGCTGAGGCAATCGGTGACGCGATTGGTGCTTCTAGTTTTATACTTGATATTGAGGTGGAATTGATTCAAGTATGTGGACCGATTTTGATGGCGGTCATTCTACAATTTTCCTTGTGTCTGCATAAACTGCAGTGGCTTATGATCAGTGTGGATGACTGTCTCCTTCCCAATAATGTAATGTAGGCTTGCATAATGGAGTATATCTCTTTGTCGTAAGTAGGGTACATAAAGACATTATCGGATAATGTCTCACTATGATAGGCCATGGAGTGGCCGTGCTGAGTGAGAACGACAACCACAACATAGTCTGAAGCATTTGTTTTGATCTCAAAGGGATGATGCAGGTCTTGTAGTGAAAGTACTGGGGATGAGCACAAACAATGCTTCAAATCATCGAACGCTTGTTGTTGGGACTGGCCCCACGCAAATTTTGCCTTACCACCACCCCTGACTATTTGGATGAGGGCCCATGCAATATAGGAGAATCCGAACACAAACCTGCGGTAGAAATTGACAAGGCCCAAGAAGCTCCGAAGCTTAGTGAGTGTGGTTGGGGCTGGCCAGTCACGGATGACTTGGATATTGGATGGATCCACATGTACACCATGCTAATCAATGATGTAGCCCAGGTAATGGACCCTGTACATGCCAAAGAAACATTTTTCCAAGTTGGCATATAGCTTGTGCTGCTATAGGGTGTGCAAAACCTACTGAATATGCTGCAAGTGTTTGACCCAAGTCTTGCTGTAAATGAGAATGTCATCTAGATACACCACTACAAAATTATTGGTGAATGGTCGCATGATATCGTCCATCATCCTCATGAAAGTGGCCATAGCATTTTTCAAACCAAAGGGCATGAAGAACCATTCAAAAAGGCCTTCCTTTGACTTGAAGGCGGTCTTCCATACATATGTCTATTATATAGGGACCTAGTGGTAGCCATACTTTAGATCAGTCTCACTGAAGTATTTATCCCCCATGAGTTGATCAAGGAGGTTGTCAATTCGGGGAATCAGGTACCGGTTTCTGACTATGAATTTATTCAGAGCACGGTAATCAATCCAGAGTCGCCAAGTTCCATATTTCTTCTGTACCAGCATGATTGGGCTCCCGCAAGGTGATGAGATGGGATAGATGTGCTCGTTGTGGATCAGTTCTTGGATTTGTCACTTGATCTCCTCATTCTCTAATAAAGAGCGATGATAGACTGGCCCATTGGGTAGCGGTGCACCGGGGGTCAGATCGATAGGGTGCTTGACCTGACAATGCAAAGGTACCCCGGTAGGTGAGGAGAAGATATCTGAGTACTCTTCCATGACCTTATCTACTTGCTTCTGTTGTGTGGAGAGGTCGGTTGCAGAGACCCTGGATGTGGTTGTGATCTTTCGCTTGTTCTGAGAGTGAATCACGCAGAAGACAAACTTCCCCATTTGAGAGATGACCTTCCTGCATTGCTTAGAAGAGTTTAAGAAAATAACACTAGGTGGGACTGCCTCAGGTATCCTATACAATTTCCTATTCAAAGTAATAATAACACTACAAGGCCTAAAATCATATACAACATGAAGTTTTCATAAATAAGGTTGGCCCAAAATAACATCACAAACTTCGAGAGGAGCAACATCACATAATATCTCGTCTTTGAAGGGATTGATGCCATATGAAAGTCGACACTGTTGGTTGATGCGGAGATCACTTACTTGGCGGAGTCAGCCAATGGTGTAGGGTTGTGGGTGAGGCGTTGTGGGCATGGCCAGCCGCTTGATGACCTCTGCAGAGATCAGGTTCTTCTGGCTATCACTATCAACGATGAAGTGCAGTGGGGTGCCCTTTATCCACATTTGTGAATGGAAGATGCGCTCTCCTTCTTCTGGCTCATCTGGTTCACTAGGTTGGATCTTGGTGGTAGCAACGGTGGCACCGGGTTCCGCATCGATGATCTGTCTTTCCCTTTCTGGTTCTGGCTCAGAGTTAGTCTCTGCATATGATTCAAAGGCTTTCAATTCGGCCACCAACGACTGCTTTGAGCGACAATCAATAGTGTTATGCCAAGGGCTCTTATCGAAGTTGCACCACTTCCCAGTATATTTCTTTGTCTTTCCAGTGTCCTTTTCTTGCAATTTGGACTGGTTGTCCTGATACCGTCCATATTTCCTCTGTCCTTTTTCTATGGGTTGGGGCCACCCTTTCCTGGCTTTTGTTGTGAGGGGTTCCCAGGCCCAAATTGCCGCATCTTTTGTTTGAGCTTCTGCTCGATTTTGATGGCATATCGGTAGGCCATGCCCAAGGATGAGATGTTTATAAATTCTATGTCAGTCTAGATGTATCTATGCAGAGCACCAACCGTCACTCCGAATATTTGATACCTAGCTTGGTGCGCAAGGTATGGAAGATATTTGTGAAATCTGACACTGCTTGGTCTCTTTCTTTCCGCAGTGTGGTCCATTTGGTATATAAGTCGTCATAACTTTCGAAAAGGTAGTATTGTTCCTTAATAACATCCCTGAAGGAATCCCATGTGGTTGTCACTGTAAATAATGAGGGTTCCTCTATTTTCTTTTGTTCACAGAACGTTTTCCACCAATCTTTGACATGGGGAACGACTTTGAGGAGCACAGAAGTAATCTTTTCTCTATTCGAGAAGTTATGGACAGAAAAATACCCTTCTAGTATATTCAACCACTTGTCTACAACATCTGTGTCTATCTAACCTTCAAATATAGGAATATCGAAGTTTATTTGTACTTCAAAGGTGGTGGCGCCTCTGCTTAAAGAAGATGAGTCACCTGTTGGTAGCCACCGAAGGATTTGTGCGAAACTATCCATCATCTCGTTCTTCTGTTGCGTGAGGGATTCCTTAATCAACAGTTTGAAAGGATCTCCTATCCCGTCATATTTCTTTTCTCCTACCATGAGAGGTCACTTGGGTGTGCGAGAGCGTTTTTCCTCAAGAGAAACAAGCTCAAGACCCAACTCTTTGTACTTTGACCTCGTTGGGGACATGCATTAAGACGACAAGGAGCAGACCGCTCTAATACCACTGATCCGGATTTTATGAGCAGAATGAAATGAATACATATTATTAACACAAAATAACATAGATACAATAAAACTAGTTTTCTATTCAATAATGAAATAAGTTTAAACTGTAAAATGCAGCGAAAACAAGCTTGCTGGAATGGTGGCGGCTTATCTCTCAGAAGAGATGTGATGGTTACGCTCATTCGCAAGAGGATTATTAAAATGAGGCTTTGAAGGCCTTTTACAATAAACAGAAATGACAAAAACCCTAGACATCCAAAAAACTAACTCTAGGAGATGAAGCACCAAAAGTCATGTGGGCCTCGTTTGGGTAAGTTAGTACATTAACTTCCCGGCGCGTAACTTTTGCATATAATCTCTGTTTTAGGCGTATGATAGCTTGTTGGAAAGGTATCATCGAGGAAATTCATTTTGGGACCTCAATTATAATGTATGCTATCATTGAGAAGCCTGATCCTGAAAAACCTTCATTTAGGCCCTCAAAATGGCCCCGAAAGTGAAAATTGCTAAAAATAGTAAATTGCCAAAATTGCCAGAAAACTGTTTTGAGCTAGTTTGAAAAGGTGGGTGGCCACCGATATTCATATGGATCAATCCTCCCTCCTTAGGAAGCAATGTTATCCATTGCGTTGACTTCCCCCATAAAATGAGGAAATTTCTACTAAATTTGGCCCCGGGTGAGCCACTTGCCTTGGTTCAGGAGCTGCCCTGCTTTGATGAATCGATAAAGCTGGATCCTTTGTTGTCGATTTCCCTTGATTTGTGTGTACAAAATATGATCAATGGATTCCTATTGGATTCATTTTGGGTTGAGGTTTATTGGTGTCCTCTGTTCTGCTACGTTTGAGGTGTCCAATAATGGTGGGAAATAAGGGCGAAGGAGATCCACGTTGAACACTGGGTGTATGCCAAGGAAAGGAGGAATGTTAAGCTTAAAATCATTATCCCCCATGACCTTGGTGATGGTGTAACACCCATAATGGAGTGGGCAAAGCTTCCAATAGGGTCCTGTAAGGTATTCTTTCTGCAAGTGCAACCAAACTTTGTCTTCCACCTAAAGCTTATGTGGCACCCGAAGTTGATCATGGTGCTGTTTGTACTTGTCATTCGACTTCTGTAGGATATCCTGAACCTGTTGGTGGATGTGCTGGATCTGATCAATGAATGGGATGACTTTGTCAGCTTCAGTTGGAATAGGAGATGAGTTGGTCGAGCTGACCGCAAGGGGAAGTGCAACATCTATGAGACCCAATGGTTGGAATCCCAACCCCACTTGAAAGGGGATGTAGCTAGTTGAGATATGCAGGGCTTAGTTGTAGCTATGCTAGACATAGGGAAGGCTCTCATCCCATGTGCGGGGGTGATTTGAATTGTACATGCGAAGGATATGCAAAACCATTTGATTTACGACCTTGGTTTGGCCATCTGTCTAGGAGTGGAAGGTCGTGGATTTGGTTAGCTTGGTGTCCAACAGTGACCAGAGGCTCGACCAGAATGTGATGATAAATCGATTTTCCCTATCCGAGACAATGGTTTGTGGTAGTATAAAATGTACCCAAACCCGTTCAAAAAATAGCTTGGCAATGGCCTCTGCTGTGATGCTCTTCTTGCAGGGAACCAGAATCGCCATCTTAGAAAAGCGGTCAACAACCACAAAAACACAGTCATTTTCCTGCTTGGTGGATGGGAGGCCCGATATGTAGTCCATTGAGATGGATTCCCATGGTCTGTCAAGAGTAGGAAGAGGGGTGTACATGCCCTGTTTCTTATTGGTTGGTTTGGCAATAGCACAAACATTGCAGGATGTGATATACTTGCTGACCTCTTGTCGGAGTTTCGGCTAGTAGAAATGTTTCTGTAGTATCGCCATTGTCTTTTTGACGCCGAAGTGTCCTGCCACCTGACTATAGTGGGCTTCCCATATCAGCTTCGCTCTCTCGCTTGATGGAACACAGATATGACCCAGATGACACAACAACCCTTCCTGAAGATAGAAATTATCGACAACTATGTTTGCACCCAACATTTGGTAGGTGGTGGCGAAGTTCGAGTTTGTCTCATAGAGTTGGGGCCATCTAGAGGTCACATGGCCGCAAGATTCTAGCACCATGGTGAGTCCCGCGACTGGTGGTCTGTTGAGGAAATCAATGACGTGATTGGTGCTTCCTGTTTTATACTTGATGTTGAGGTAAAATTCCTGCAAGTATGTGGACTACTTTTGATGGTTGTCATTCTGCAATTTTCCTTGTGTCTACATAAACTGCAGTGGCTTATGATTAGTGTGGATGACTGTCTCATTCCCAAGAATGTAATGTCTCTACTGGTGGCAGGATTTCACAATGGAGTATATTTCTTTGTCGTAAGTAGGGTAATTATGAACAACATCGGATAGTGTCTCACTATGATAGGACATTGGGTGGCTGTGCTGAGTGAGAATGACGCCCCCATCATAGTCTAAAGCATCTATCTCGATCTCAAAGGGATGCTACAGGTCTGGTAGTGAAAGTACCGGGGATGAGCATAAGCACTGCTTCAAATCATCAAATGCTTGTTGTTGGGACCGACCCCATGCAAATTTTTCCTTACCACCACCCCTGGTGATTTGGATGAGGGCCCATGCAATATGGGAGAATCCAAACACAAACCTGTGGTAGAAATTGGCAAGGACCAAGAAGCTCCGAAGCTCCGTGAGTGTGGTTGGGGTTGGCCAGTCATGAATGATTTGGATCTTGGCTGGATCTACATGTACACCACGCTGATCAACGATGTAGCCTAGGTAATGGACCCTGTCCATGCTGAAGAAGAATTTTTCCAAGTTGGCGTATAGCTTGTGCTGCCACAAGGTGTGCAGACCCTGCTGAATATGCTGCAAGTGTTCGGCCCAAGTCTTGCTGTAAATGAGAATGTCATCCAGATACACCACTACAAAATTATTAGTGAATGGTCGTAGGATATCCTCCATCATCCTCATGAAAGTGGCTAGAGCATTTGTCAAACCAAAGGGCATGACGAACCATTCAAAAAGGCCTTCCTTTGACTTGAAGGTGGTCTTCCATACATCTGTCTGTTCTATCGGGACTTGGTGGTAGCTAGACTTTAGATCAATCTTATTGAAGTATTTATCCCCCATGAGTTGATTAAGAAGGTCGTCGATTTGGGGAATTGGATACCAGTTTCTGACTGTGATTTTATTCAGATCCTAGTAATCAATGCAGAGTCGCCAGGTTCAATTTTTTTTCTATACCAACATGATTGGGCTCTCGCATGGTGATGAGCTGTGAAGGATGTGCCCGTTGTGGAGTAGTTCTTGGATTTGTTGCTTGATCTCCTCATTCTCTAATAGAGAGCGATGATAGACTGATCCATTGGGCAGCGATGCACCGGGGGTCAGATCGATGGGGTGCTTGACGTGGCAGTGCAGAGGTACCCTAGTAGGTGAGGAGAAGATATCCAAGTATTATTCCACGACCTTATCTACTTGCTTCTGTTGTGTGGAGAGGTCCGCCGTAGAGACCCTGGATGTGGATGTGATCTTTCACTTATTCTTGGAGCGAATCACGAAGAAGACAAAATTCCCTGTCTGAGAGATGACCTTCCTGCATTACTTAGCAGAGATCAAGGAAATAACATTGGGTGAGACTTCCTCAGGTATCCTGTACAATTTCCTATTCAAAGTAATAATAACACTATGAGGCTTAGGCTCATATACAACATGACGTTTCAATAAATAAGGTTGGCCCAAAGGAACATCACAAACTTCGAGAGGAGAAACATCACACAATACCTCGTCTTTGAAGGGCTTGATGCCGTATGACAGTCAACACTGTTGGCTGACGCGTAGATCGCTTTCTTGGCGGAGCCATCCAATGGTGTAGGGTTGTGGGTGAGGCGTTGTGGGCATGGCCAACCGCTTGATGTCCTTTGCAGAGGTCAGGTTCTTTTGGCTACCGCTATCAATGATGAAGTGAAATTGGGTTCATTTTACCCACAATTGCGAATGGAAGAGACACTCTCCTTATTCTGTTTTGTTTGGTTCACCACACTGGAGCTTGGTGGTAGCAATGGTGGCACTGGGTTCCGCATCAATGATCCATATTCCCCTTTCTGGTTCTGGCTCAGAGTTAGACTCCACATTTGATTTAGAGGCTTTCACTTTTGCCACCAATGACTACCTTGAGCGACAATCAACAGTGCTATGCCAAGGGCTCTTATGGAAGTCACACCACTTCCCGGTATCTTTCTTTGTCTTTCCAGTGTCCTTCTTTTCTTGCAGCTTGGCTTGGTTGTTTTGATACTATCCATCTTTTTTGTGTCCTTTGGTTTGTGGGTTGGGGCTGCCCTTTCCTGGTTTTTGTGGTGCGGGGTTCCCAGGCCCAAAGTGCCGCGTCTTTTGTTTGAGTTTCTACTCAATATTGACGACATATCGGTAGGCCGCACCCAATGATGAGATGTGTAGAAATTCCATTTCGGTCTGGATGTATCTATGCAGAGCATCACGATACTTGAGCACCGGATGTCGCTCCGAATCTTTGATACCCATCTTGGTGCGCAAGGTATGGAAGATATTTGTGAAATCTGGCACGGCTTGGTCTCTTTCTTTCCACAGTGTGGTCCATTTGGTATATAAGTCGGCATAAATTCCGACAGGGTAGTATTGTTCCTTAATAACATCCCTGAAGGAATCCTTGGTGGATGTTACTATAAATAATGAGGGTTCCTCTGTTTTCTTTTTCTCACAAAACGTTTCCCACCAATCTTTGACATGGGAGACGACTTTGAGGAGCGCAAAAGTAATGTTTTCTCTATTCAAGAAGTTATGGACAAAAAAATACCCTTCTAGAAAATTCAACCACTTATTTACATCATTTGCATTTTTCTGACCTTCAAATATAGGAATATCGAAGTTTATTTGTACCTTGAAGTGGGTGGCACCTCCGCTTGAAGAAGATGCGTTGCCTGTTAGTATCCACTGAAGGATTTGCGCGAAACTATCCATCATCACGTTCCTCTGTTGCGTGAGAGATTTCTCAATCAATGGTTTGAAAGTATCTCCTATCCCTTCATATTTATTTTCTCCTACCATGAGAGGTCGCTTGGGCGTGCGAGAGCTTTTGTCCTCAAGAGAAACAAGCTCAAGACCCAACTCTTTGTATTCTGTCCTTGATGGGGACATGCATTGAGATGGCAAGGAGAAGACTACTCTGATACCACTAATCCAGATTTTATGAGTAGAATGAAATGAATAAATATTATTAACAGATTCTTAACACAAAATAACAGAGATACAGTAAAACTAGTTTTCTATTCAATAATGAAATAAACTGTAAAATGCAGCGGAAACAAGCTTGCTGGAATGGTGGCGGCTTATCTCTCAGAAGATATGTGACGACTGTGATCATTCACAAGAAGATCATTACAATGAGGCTCTGAAGGAATTTTACAATAAACAGGAATGTCAAAAACCCTAGACATCCAAAAACCTAACCCTAGAAGATGAAGCGCCAAAAGTCATGTGGGCCCCGTTTGGGTAAGTTAGTACATTAACTTCCCGAGGTCGTAACTTTCGCATACGATCTCCATTTTAGACGTATGATATCCCGTTGGAAAGGTATCATCAAGGAGATTCATTTTGGGTCATGAAGTATACTATAGGCCATGATTAAGAAGATCAATTCCGAAAAACCTTCATTTAGGCCCTCAAAATGGCCCTGAAAGTGAAAACTACTAAAAATAGTAAATTGCCAAAATTGCGATAAAATTGTTTTGAGCCAGTTGGAAAAGGTGGGTGGTCATCGATATCCATATGTATCAATCCTCCCTCCTTAGGAAGCAATGGTATCCATTGCTTTGAGTTCCCCCATCAGATGAGGAAATTTCTGCTAAATTTGGCCCCAGGTGAGCCACTTGCCTTGGTGCAAGAGTTGCCCTGCTCTGACGACTCGATAAAACTGGATCATTTGCTGTTGAGTTCCCTTGATCTGTGTGTCCACAATCTGATTGCTGAATTCCTGTTGGATGCAGTCGAGGTTGATCTCTATTGGTGTCAACTTTTATTCTACATTTGAGGTGTCCAATAATGGTGGGAAATAAGGGCGAAGGAGATCCACGTTGAACATTGGGTGCAGGCCAATGAAATGAGGAATGTTGATCTCAAAAAAATTATCCCCCACGGCCTTGGAGATGGTGTATGGCCCATAACAGAGTGGGAAAATCTTTTGATGGGGTCCTGTAAGATGTTCTTTTTGCAAGTGCAACTAAACTTTGTCTCCCACCTGAAACTTATGTGGCACTCGATGTTGATCATGGCACTGGTTGTACTTGTCATTGGACTTCTGTAGGATATCTTGAACCTATTGGCGGATGTGCTGGATCCACTCAATGAACCGAGTGGCTTTGTTAGCTTTAGTTGGAACAGGAGATGAGTCGGTCGAGCTGACTGCAAGGGGAAGTGCAACATTTATGGGACCCAATGGTTGGAATCCCAACCCCACCTGAAAGGGGCTATGGCCGGTTGAGATATGCAGGGCTCGGTTGTTGCTATGATTGACATAGGGAAGGCTCTCATCCCATGTGTGAGGGTGATTTGAATTATACATGCGAAGGATATGCACAACCATTTGATTTACAACCTCAATTTGGCCATCTATCTGGGAGTGGAAGGTAGTCGATTTGATTAGCTTGGTGTTTAGCAGTGACCAGAGGATCGAACAGAATGTGATGAGAAATCGATTGTCCTTATCCGAGACAATAGTTTGTGGGAGTCCAAAATGTACCCAGACCCGTTTAAATAATATCTTGGTAGTGGCCTCTACTATGATGCTCTTCTTGCAGGCAACCAGGATCGCCATCTTAGAAAAAAGGTCAACAACCACAAAAATACAGTCATTTCCCCGCTTGGTGGACGGGAGCCCGACATGTAGTCCATTGAGATGGATTCCCATGGTCTTTCAGGAGTAGGAAGAGGGGTGTACAGGCCCTGTTTCTTAGTGGTTGGTTTGGCAATAGCGCAGGCAGTGCATGACCTGATATACTTGCTGACCTCCTGTCGGAGTTTCGGCCAGTAGAAATGTTTCTGTAGCATCGCCACTATCTTTTCGATGCCGAAGTGTCCTTCCACCCGACTATAGTGGGCTTCCCAAATAATCTTCTCTCGCTCACTTGATGGAACACATATATGGCCCAGACGACACAACAACCTATCCTGAAGATATAAATTATCAACAACTATGTTTTCACCCAACATTTGGTAGGTGGTGGCAAAGTCTAGGTCTATCTCATAGAGTTGGGGCCATCTAGAGGTCTTATGGTCGCAAGAGTCTAGCACCGTGGTTAGTGCCGCAATTGGTGGTTTGCTGAGGCAATCAACAATGTGATTGGTGCTTCCTATTTTATACTTGATGTTGAGGTGGAATTGTTGCAAGTATGTGGACCACTTTTGATGGCGGTCATTCTACAATTTTCCTTGTGTCTGTATAAAATCCAGTGGCTTATGATTAGTGTGGATGACTATCTCCTTCCAAAGAATGTAATGTCTCCATTGGCAACAAGCTTGCACAATGGAGTACATTTCTTTGTCGTAAGTAGGGTACTTACGGTCATCATCGGATAGTGTCTCACTATGATAGGACACGTGGTGGTCGTGCTAAGTGAGAACGACGCCCACAACATAGTCTGAAGCATCTGTCTCGATCTCAAAGGGATGTTGCAGATATGGTAGTGAAAGTACTGGGGATGAGAACAAGCGCTGCTTCAAATCATCGAATGCTTGTTGTTGGGACCGTCCCCACACAAATTTTTCTTTACCACCACCCCTGGTGATTTGGCTGAGGGCCCATGCAATATAGGATAATCCCAACACAAACCTGCGGTAGAAATTGGCAAGGCCCAAGAAGCTCCGAAGCTCCGTGAGTGTGGTTGGGACTTGCCAATCACGGATGACTTGGATCTTGGCTGGATCCACATGTACACCATGTTGATTAATGATTTAGCCCAAGTAATGGACCCTGTCCATGTCGAAGGAGAATTTTTCCAAGTTGGCATATAGCTTGTGCTGCCATAGGGTGTGCAAAACCTGCTGAATAGGCTGCAAATGTTTGGCCCAAGTATTGTTGTAAATGAGAATGTCATCTAGATACACCACTACAAAATTATTGGTGAATGGTCGTAGGATATCGTCCATCATCCTCATGAAAGTGGCCGAATCATTTGTCAAACCAAAGGGCATGACCAACCATCCAAAAAGGCCTTCCTTTTACTTGAAGGCGGTCTTCCATACATCTGTCTATTCTATCGAGACCTGGTGGTAGCCAGACTTAATCAATATTACTAAAGTATTTATTCCCCATGAGTTGATCAAGAAGGTCGTCGATTCGGGGAATCGGGTACCGATTTTTGACTGTGATTTTATTCAGAGCCCGGTAATCAATGTAGAGTTGCCTAGTTCCATCTTTCTTCTGTACCAACACGATTGGGCTCTCGCATGGTGATGAGCTGGGACAGATTTTCCCCTTCTGGAGTAGTTCTTGGATTTGTTTCTTGATCTCCTCATTATCTAAGAGAGAGCGATGATAGACTGACCCATTTGGCAATGGTGCACCTGGGGTCAGATCGATAGGGTGCTTGACCTGGCAGTGCAGAGGTACCCCAGTAGGTGAGGAGAAGATATCCTAGTATTCTTCCACGACCTTATCTACTTGCTTCTGCTGTGTGGAGAGGTCGACCATAGAGACCCTAGATGTGGCTGTGATCTTTCTCTTATTCTAAGAGAGAATCATGAAGAAGACAAACTTCCCCGTCTGAGAGATGACCTCCCTGCATTTCTTAGCAGAGATCAAGGAAATAACACTAGGTGGGACTGACTTAGGTATCCTGTACAATTTCCTGTTCAAAGTAATAATAACACTACGAGGCCTAGACTCATATACAACATGAAATTTCCATCAATAAGGTTGTCCCAAAATAACATCACAAACTTTGAGAGGAGCAACATCACACAATACCTCATCTTTGAAGGGCTTGATGCCGTATGACAGTCGACACTGTTAGCGGATGCAGAGATCGCTTCCTTGGTGGAGCCATCTAATGGTATAGGGTTGTGGGCAGGGCCAGTCAATTGATGACCTCTATAGAGATCAGTTTCTTCTGGCTACTGCTATCAATGATGAAGTGCAACAGGGTGCCTTTTACCCACATTTATGAATGAAAGATGCGCTCTCCTTCTTCTGGCTCGTTTGGTTCACCAGGCTGGAGCTTGGTGGTAGCAATGGTGGAATTGGGTTCCGTGTCAATGATCCATCTTCCCCTTTCTAGTTCTGGCTCAGAGTCAGACTCTGCATATGATTTATAGGCTTTCACTTTGGCCACCAACGACTTCTTTGAGTGACAATCAATAGTGTTATTCCAAGGGCTCTTATGGAAGTCGCACCACTTCCCGGTATCTCTCTTTGTCTTTCCAGTGTACTTATTTGCTTGCGGCTTGAATGGTTGTATTGATACTATCCATCTTTTCTCTATCCTTTGTTCTATGGGTTGGGGCCGCCCTTTCCTGGCTTTTGTTGTGAGGGGTTCCAAGGCCCAAATTTTCTCATCTTTTGTTTGAGATTCTGCTCATTTTTTGACGACATATCGGTAGGCCGCGCCTAAGAATGAAATGTATAGAAATTCCATTTCGGTCTGGATGTATCTATGCAGAGCACCAAGATACTTGAGCACTAGATGTTTCTCCAAATCTTTGATACCCATCTTGGTGCGCATGGTATGGGAGATATTTGTGAAATCTGGCACTGCTTGGTCTCTTTCTTGCCGCAGTGTGGTTCATTTGGTATATAAGTCGTCATAACTTCCAACAGGGTAGTATTGTTCCTTAATAACATCCTTGAAGGAATCCCAGGTGGTTGTGACTGTAAATAATTAGGGTTCCTCTATTTCCTTTTTCTCACAGAACGTTTCCCACCAATCTTTGACACAGGGGACAACTTTGAGGAGCACAAAAGTAATATTTTCTCTATTCGAGAAGTTATGGACATAAAAATACCCTTCTAGCAGATTCAACCACTTGTATACAACATCTGCGTCTATCTGACCTTCAAATATAGGAATATCAAAGTTTATTTGTACCTTGAAGGAGGTGGCGCCTCCGCTCGAAGAAGATGCATCGCCTGTTGGTAGCCACTAGAGGATTTGCGCGAAACTATCCATCATCTCGTTCCTCTATTGCGTGAGGGATTCCTCAATCAATAGTTTGAAAGGATCTCATGTCTCATCATCTTTCTTTTCTCCTGCTATGAGAGGTCACTTGGGCGTGCGAGAGCTTTTGTCCTCAAGAGGAACAAGCTCAAGACCCAACTCTTTGTACTTTGACCTCGTTGGGGACATGCATTAAGACGACAAGGAGTAGACCGCTCTAATACCACTGATCCAGATTTTATGAGTAGAACAAAATGAATACAAATTATTAACAGATTCTTAACACAAAATAACAGAGATACAGTAAAACTGGTTTTCTATTCAATAATGAAATAAGTTGAAACTGTAAAATGCAGCGGAAACTAGCTTGCTGGAATGGTGGCACCTTATCTCTAAGAAGAGATGTGATGACTGTGCTTATTCATAAGAAGATAATTACAACGAGGATTTGTAGGCCTTTTACAATAAACAAGAATTCCAAAAACCCTAGACATCAAAAAACCTAACACTAGGAGATGAAGCGCCAAAAGTCATGTGGGCCCTGTTTGGGTAAGTTAGTACATTAACTTCCTGGGGTCGTGACTTTTGCATACGATCTCCATTTTAGGCGTATGATAGCCCGTTGGAAAGGTATCATCGAGGATATTTATTTTGGGGCATCAAGTATGCTATAGACCATCATTGAGAAGCCCGATCCCGAAAAACCTTCATTTAAACCCTCAAAATGGCCCCGGAAGTGAAAACTGCTAAAAATAGTAAATTGCCAAAATTGCCAGAAAACTGTTTTGAGCCAGTTGGAAAAGGTGGGTGGCCACAAATATCCATATGGATCACAAGTATTTAAGGAATTGATATTTGTGAGAATTTAAGTGAGGAATGCGCTAAAGTCCTGATATGCCGATTACCGATGTGCTGACGTGTTGATATGCCGAAGTCCCGAAACCCAGGATTCGTGGGAGTCATCCGATCCAGCGGGGATAGGTGGCAGTGGATTAAGAAATTTTGTGAAACTTGGTTTTGGGGGTATTGATTTGAGCCACAAGAAAATTTCACAAAGCACGAAATCAATTTGGGCCGTCCAAACCAGAGGAGCACGTGGCGTCTGATTTGAGATTTCGCAGTTTTGTGGATCAAGAATTTTGAAGTCTGGCCTGTAAGAATCTCTGAAAGGCGAAATCCTGAAACACCTTTGGAGATAGGTGCTATGTCACGGCCCGTGGTCATGTGAAATTAAGGTTTAGGAGAAGCATCCAACTCCCAGTTACGTATAGAGGACTATTTCAGAGTCCAGAGGAAGCATCATAGCCGTTGGTTGAGAAGCAGATATGACCATCGGTCAGATAAGCGATTTCGCTGATTCTGATATCAAGAAATCTGAAGGTGAGCCATATGAAAACCTCTGAAATGCAAAATGTCAGGGTGTCATTAGCATAGGGTCATGGCCCTGGGTTACATTGAGGAGGGGCCAGAGGAAAGGAGGCTAGCTTTCGAGCCTTGGAGAGCAGGCACGTGGTCGTCCCCTGAGAATTTCATCTCGACCACTCTTTGAGGAAAAACAGTTAATGTAAATTGAGCAGGTGGTTGAAACCTTGGCTCAATCCATAAATGGAAGG
Organism: Picea glauca; assembly: GCA_000966675.3. Classification (NCBI taxonomy): domain Eukaryota; kingdom Viridiplantae; phylum Streptophyta; class Pinopsida; order Pinales; family Pinaceae; genus Picea; species Picea glauca. The sequence continues at coordinate 64,141 of JZKD02S0231348.1, forward strand.
CATGGAGTTTCTGGAGCGGTCAATCCGTGGTACCCCTGTGGACGAATTTCCCTACCAGATCCATACCGATCTGATGTTGCATCTGACAGAGGAGTGCAAGTGTAGCTTTACAGAAAAAGATACAGACGCAAATTTTTGATTGCTATAGCCAGGTTACACTCCTATTGTTGGCAAGTTGTTCTGAGTATAAATATTCAGTTTTGATATTTTGTTAAGGGTCGATGGTTGAGCTGGGCTCCCATATTGTAAAGTTTTAATGAAGCTTTGGTTCTTCTGGCTATGTATCTGTATTTGAGACTTCTTGTTTAATGTAAGTCAACTTCTTTTCATATCTCTGTAAACAATTGTGTTATAACACTTAGGCATGGAGGATCCAGTCGAGGGTAGTTATGTTTTTGTGATGTAGGTTTGATCATAGTGACATCGCGACCAATTTTAATAAGTTTCTGTGTTGTCTTTTCCCTCCAACGTTGAATGAATTGGGCATGGATGATCCAATTAAGTTGTTGTTATTGAATTGTGATGTATGTTTAATTTTAGTTCAGTGATAATTTCATTTAGTTCCTTAAAACTCTGAACCAAAAGGATCTTGTCTTTTGAGTTTTTCCTCTTTAGGCCGCTAGAAGACCGGATGTCCATAGCATACCTCTTTACACTCCTCAATTTATCCCCCCTAATCACCTTTATTACAAACTTACTGACTGAATTTAGATCAATACCTCATCTGCTTATGCATACCATCCCAGATTTTTGAGTTAAAGCGACATAATTATGAGGCTGCATCCATTAGACCACCCTTAAATTTATTCATTTTGACATATAAAATGATGGGTATGGGCCTTATCTCTTCCACAATCTAGAGGTGACTTCCAGTGCTAACAAATCCTATAAAAGGCCAGGGTCATCAACAACCCTCCCAACCACAACCAAGTCCTTCAAGTACATATAACACACCACCACCGCCGCCACC
>JZKD02S0231348.1:81658-106347 GCA_000966675.3 Picea glauca
TCAAGTCTGTTCTCAGGAGATTTGTTTCCCTTATTTGTCTCTCATGCTGCCCTGGATAGATTTCCCCATAGGGACACCCCTTCGGGATCGTTTCCTTACATTCCAGAGCCGGGTAAGTGCCCTGAAAGGACTACCACCTTAGTAAAATCCTGAATTTTATTATTACCTATCACATAAGTTAACAACTCAGGGATTTAAGAAGACCTTTCAGTTTGGTCATAAAAACCTGGTGAAAATCTACTTAGGAACCCGATGAAGGACTTTAAGGCCTATGTTTGAAAACCTTGCATGAGCGAGAGTGAGTCTCTTAGAGATCGATATTTTGGTGTTTCGGTACCCGGGACACCTAAGGGTAAATTCCCTTGTACTCGCCAGTCCCGAAATCCTGATTAGAAAAACCCCAAAATGAACTAGCATGGATGAGTTGTGATATTTCGGTGTTTCGGTACCCGTGACACCTAAGGGTAAATTCCCTTGTACTCACCAGTTCTGAAATCCCGATTAGCGAAACCCCAAAATGAACTAGCATGGATGAGTTGTGATATTTCGGCGTTTCGGTACCCGGGACACCTAAGGGTAAATTCCCTTATACTTGCAAGTCCAAAAATCCCGATTAGTGAAACCCTGAAATGAACTAGCATGGATGAGTTGTGATGTTTTGGCGTTTCAGTACCCAGGACACCTAGGGGTAAATTCCCTTGTACTCATCAGTCCCGAAATCCCGATTGGTGAAACCCCGAAATGAACTAGCATGGATGAGTTGTGATGTTTCGGTGTTTCGGTACCTGGGACACCTAGGGGTAACTTTGTTGGGAAAATGTGTTATATTCTTTGCATGTGTGTGTGTGGGCACGTCAGATATGACAACTGCATCTATGGAATACCTAAAAACATTAGCGGATTTGTAAATTAATCCCAAATTAAGGGATTAGGGTTTTGGTATCTATGGAATACCCAAAAACATTGTATATATTGTATGGTGAATGGTTAAATTCGATATAATGAAGATAAGAACGGTTTTCTTGGTTGAGGTTTTCCGGTATAAAATATTTTGTACTCTGTGTATGAGCGATTGATTAATTTCCATCTTGCTTAATAATCTATATGCATTGCTTTACTTCGTAGGTTTAAAACTTACAAAATTCCCTTGTACTTGTTAGAAAAACAGCACTGCGGAGCAATAAAATAAAACAAATGCAGAAACAAAACACAGAAGACACACAATACAAGAGAGACACAGATTTACGTGGTTCACCTAGTGTGGGATATGTCCACCAGAGAAATTGCCAGGTCCTTCCTTTATTATTATCCAACAAATGAAGGGATACAACCTACAACAAAACCCGCTGTAACTTCCTCTTCTTTCTCTCAAAGTCTCCTCTCTTAGAATACAATATTCACCATCAACCATAGCCGCGATACATTTCCCTCATAAAAGAGGGTTGCCTTCTAGGGCAAAAACCCTAACATAATCTCTACCGTTAGATCTGCGACCTTATAATGAACAGTCCAGATTTACAATGAAATTACAATATACTTTTACAAGGCAATTTTTGCTTCGGGGGACGCTGCCCCCGAACCCCCGCTGGGGGCCCGCTTGCCCCCAGACCCCCCAGCCAGGGGGATAGCCCCCACAGACCCCGAAGAGGGGGTACCCCCCCTCTGCACTCCCTAGTGTGGAAGAGTGTACATACTTCTGGGGTGTAAATACTTCATGGGGTATAAACACGGTTGAAATCAAGGACCTCTGAATTAGGAAGATAATCAGGCTCCACAACCAAGAGTACTCATCAGTCCCAAAATCCCGATTAGCAAAACCTTGAAATGGTCTAACATGGATTTGAGTCTTGATGTTTCAGTGTTTCGGCACCCAGGGTATCTAAGGGTGAGTTCCCTTGTACTCGCAATTTTCGAAATCCCGACATGCGAAATCTTGAAATAACAATGTGTGGATAAATCCCGAGATTTTGGTGTTTCAGCATCCAAAATATCCAAGGGTGAGATCCCTTGTACTCACAAGTCCCGAAATCCCGACCTGTGATATCCCGAAAGATAGAGTGTGGAAAAGTTATCATATTTTGGTATTTCGGCACCGAGGGTGCCTAAGTGCGGGCCCCACGTGTTCAATAGTCTCAAAACCCCCGACTCGCGAAATCCCAATGGATGAATTCCCGAAATAGTGAAGCATGATAGAGCTTGGTGTTTCAGAGTTTCGGCTCCCGGGAAACCTAGGTGCAAGACCTCCTGTTGTCGCACATCCCAAAATCCCGATGGAGGAAACCCCAAAATAGTGAAGCATATTAGAGCTTGGTGTTTCGGAGTTTCGGCTTTCAGGAAACCCAGGTGCAAGACCTCCTGTCGTCGCACATCCCAAAATCCCAGAATAGTGAAGCATGATAGAGCTTGGTGTTTCAGAGTTTTGGCTCCTGGGAAACCCAGGTGCGAGACCTCCTGTCATTGCACATCCCGAAATCTCAATGGAGGAAACATCAAAATAGTGAAGCATATTAGAGCTTGGTGTTTCGGATTTTCGGCTCTCGGGAAACCTAAGTGCGAGACCTTCTATCGTCGCACATCCTGAAATCTCGATGGAGGAAACCTCAAAATAGTGAAGCATATTAGAGTTTTGCATTTCGGAGTTTCATCTCTCGGGAAACCCAAGTGCGAGACCTCCTGTCATCGCACATCCTGAAATCCCGATGGAGTAAACCCTGAAAGGTGGAGTGACATGTTTTAATCCGAGGCATTTCTAGTTATGGAAAACTATTGGTCCCTTTTAGATTTTGACACTTCGATAGACAAGAGAGAAAAGGAAATACATGTATCGCGATTTCCCGAATCATGAAAGCCGACGAGAACCTCTCCAATAAGGCCTGTGGTCATAGCCGCCGATCATATGAGTATGGATAAGGGATGGCAGGGTCTGTATCAGGCCCCATAGGTAATCGGGGAATTCTATTCCTCGGTGAAAAGAAGGTCCCGTAGTGGGTATGTTACAACCTGTTGGTTGCTTGAGATAAGAGGTGAATGATCACCTTTCATGGCTGTAGTGGATTGGGTCTCCCTTTCACCAGTCGTGTCTGTTGTATGACTGGATTTTGGCCTTTTGGTGTATACCTGGAAATCTTCAATCGAGACTTCTGTGATTGAAGGGGAAGTGTCCTTTTTGGGTGTTTTCTCCTTCGGTACCTGTGGTGTGGTTGTTTGCGAGATAATAACTGAAGGAGACTACTGTTCTACCTCTTCCAGAGTGTTCACCTCCCATTCCGTTTGATTCACAAACTTCTCTATCTCGGGCTTGGGTGTATGAACATACAGGATATTTTTATTCTTCACTCTCATCTCCGAGATGATCCCATACAGATCGTAATGCCATAGGAAACTTGTTTCAAACTTCATTTCCTTCAAAAGTTTATCTATCTCTTCCCCGATAGTTCGACTATTGCAGATAAAAATCCTATCTACCCCTTAATCCTCAGCTGCTATTTATTCTTGAGAGACACAAAGTGTATATCATCTGAATTTATCATTTGACGTATATATTCCAGGGAAAAAATCCTCACCGACAAATACTTGGGAAACTTGTATGGAGCTATTTCGCACCCGTATACTCTGATTTCCATGTGATTTTGATACAGGTACCAATCTATTGTCTTTGCAAGGTCCGAGAGGTGTAATATTCTCTTGATCTCTTCATTTATCCTTGGCTCTGGTCTCCCATTGAGCATGCTCAACACTGGATGGTAAAAGTGCTCGATGAACTATTTGAAGCTAAGCTCTGTGGAGTTTCTTTTGAGAAGTGAAGTCCAAGATGTTATTTCCAGTGGCTTGCTGTCCTTCTCCATTTTCTGCATTTGAAAGGAGAACCTTTCTGCTTGAAAGAAGGTGAGCATGTAATCCATTATTGAGGAATACTAGAACATGCCCTCTGAGGTGAATTTAGAAAGCTGGTCATGGATGTTCTCTGCTAGGAAAGTGATGTAGTCAAATTGGATGTTGGCCTTTTCCTCAGCGGAGAAAATGGATAGGAATCCCAATATAGGTTTGTCTACCCATTCATTTGAATAATAGCCAAGTAGACAACAAAGGGATGAAATCACTTGGTTTCCCTTTTCTGAGAATAGGGAGGAATGATAAGAGGGATTTTTCTTGGGGAGTTGAGCATCCTGTGGGAGAAAAAGCTCAAATATCTGGGCTCTTTGAGGAAAAGACAGATTCTGGTACAACTCTGTCAGGATTTCAAGGTTGAAAGGGGAGGCAGATTCGGCTCTAGATATCTACATCATTTGATCGATGGCCTCTGGTGTGATAAAGAAAATATTTTCTCCAGACGAAGAAACTACAACTCTCTGGTCGGGGAGGTAATGAGCTTGACATTTGAGGGAAAATTTGGGGAAATTATGCACTTGGGGAAAAAGATACAGAGGAAGATTGGACTCCCAGAGCCAAATCTCATCACTTTGGTCTAGGAAAGTGTCTTTAAACCATGCCTGCAAGTCTGCGAAATCGAATTTTCACCTGGTTTCTGAAATCAGATAATCCTTGTTGGCTAATGGGATCCAATCGAGGTTGACAGGAGGTGAGAGGAATGGATTTTCCTTGAACTCTTTTTTTTTAGACTTTGGCACCATTGCTTCCAATGGTACCTGCAATTGAAACAAAAATGTTAGCGGGTAATGGATATGGTTGGATCGATGACTGGATTAGTGAGGGGAAAAAAGTTGTCCGGTGTGCGGAGAGAGTGAACATTGTGCAAATGGAAAAACAAGGGATAGTTTTGAGTGAACGGGTATCTGTTGGGTGCGAAGGATAGATCAGCAGGCTAATGGATATGTTAGCCAGTAGTAAATGAACAACAGATCGTTTGAAGTGTGAAATGGTAGGTGAAGGACGAGTGACGGGTGCGATAGGGTGACGTGGGGGTTGCTGATAAGAGAAATGACGAGCAAGAGGAGACTTGTGATAGATGACCAGGTGGGATGAACTGACAAAGTTATGAGACAAAACCTGTATGGGAAAGGTAGTGGGGGGTGATGTCATGAAACGATGACGGTATGTCAGAAGGGTGGTAAGTGGTAAGTGGTTTTGGAGAGGAAGGGTTCTGATGCAATCGACTCATGCCACATTAGGGTGGGGTCCACCAGGAAAAACCACTTCATTCTGGACCCCCTCCCCACCGTTAAAGGTAGAATGGTCCGGGGGGTCTGGAAACTCTTGTCAGCCGTTCATCCGTGTGCCATCTGTTGGACTGTAGATCTATGCGCTCTTGTTAACCATCATTCCAGACCCCCCCCTACCGTTAAAGGTAGAATGGTCTGGGGGGTCTAGAAACTCACCTCAGCCATAGATCTGGGCGCCAATAGCTCTGCTGTAGATCTATGCACCATTTTTAATCTTCGGGCACGATTTAATATGTGCAACATAACTTAGGCTTAGTGCTTTTTGTGGGTTTTGTGCACTACTTCCCTTGCTCTTGTCACCATGGGGTTAGGAAAACACCTCAAACATTAGAATCATACATTTTCTTCGAACACCATACAAACTTTATTGAAAGAAAAGCTATCTGGCCTGTATCATATCCTACCTACCTACACCTTTAGCCCAGATTAAACTGTTGGGCTAAGAAATTACTCTATCCTGGGGCTATTTGATTAGGATTGAACGGTCTGATCAAATTTGTTCACTAACTAAACTATCTACTTGCCTAAGATTAAACAGTTTAGTCAAGATTATTCACTAATCCTATCAACATCAATTTAAAAGGACTTGACCATGTTTAAACAATATGGATCCAGTCATTGTTATTGCATGGGGATTTTTTCATTTTTTTCTTCTATGCCCTCTTTTATTCTTTTTCTTTTCTTTCTCTTTTCTTTTTTAAAAATAATTTGCATAAATGAAACATTATTTGCAAGAAAACATTAATCAATATTGAAATTTTTTCCAGTCACCAGATGATCCTATAAATTATAGGGTTATAACAGTGGCTCCACCTAGGGATGGTACTCTTCTTGTGAAGTGCCAAGAACTTGCTTTCTGATGGTTGCAAAGGTTTTTCCTCCATTGATTTATTGCTGCTATCTGTTTTTTGTTTTTATTTTGGAAGCATGGTGGCATTGATCAGAGGCTTAGGGCCTTCACTGCAGGCTTCAACCACCTGATCATTTTCACCCACACAAAACCTGAATGAAAAGGGAAATGGTATGTACAATGAAAATGGATTCATGAGATCTCTATTGGGGAGGAAAATAATGCTTCATCATCCCACCATTAACAGATCCACTTGACAGGTCTGTTCCATCATTGTTTTTTAGCAAAAATGCGTTATTTCCTTTGAATGCCTGAATGGTGTATGGTCCTTTCCATAGGCTATCAAAATTCCCATGCTTACCCTTATCCTCATTTCTAGAATTCCATTTCATAACCAAGTTACCTAACTCTAAATCATATTCTTTAGTCCTTCTGTCAAAAACGTTTTTGATGTTCTCATGGATGACCTGAATTTTGTTGTATACCTCTTCTCTGGACTGCATTAAATGAATCATTTGATTTATTCTCTGTTGAACATCATTTGGTTCTACTTGTGCTTCCTGCAATAGTTTCATGACAGGGACTCCTAATGAAAGGGGAAAAACCACTTCAATTCCATATACCAATTGGTATGGATACATACCGATTGCTCTTTTGGTGCTTATCCTGTCAGCCCAGAGTGCGAAAACTAACTTATTATGCCATGATTTCTTATTTTCTTGCAGTGTTTTCTTGAGAATGTTCACCAAATTATTTTTTGAAGACTCAACTAGCCCATTTCCTTGAGGATAATAAGCTGTTGAGTGTCCAAGAGTAATATGATATTGACTACAAAAATCTATGAGCCTTTTGGATCTGAAAGTCGTCAGCTATAATTTTTCTGGGGCATCCAAAATGGGACAAGATATTAGTTTCTAAAAACTTGATAATAATAGAGTCAGTAGCTTGCCTGCATGGCACAACCTCGATCCACTTGGTGAAGTAATCTGTGGCCATAAGGATCCACTTGTGTTGGCTTGAGGATGAAGGATGTATTTCCCCAATGAATTCTAAACCCCATTGTTGGAACATAGCTTCAACTGAGATAAGCTTCATAGGGAGTGGAAAAAGTTTTTTTTTACCTTCGAAAATTTGGCACTTGTAACAAGAAGTAACTTTCTGGTGGGCATAAGAAAACATGGTAGGACAGTAAAAACCAGCTCTCAGAATCTTGTTAGCTGTGGTCTTCCAGCTTAGGTGCCCACCACAGTCTCCTACATGAAAATCTTGAAGAACTTTGTCAACTTCATATTTTAACAGACAATTAAGCAAGATACCACCAGGGTCTTTCCAATAGAGATTACCTTCTAGAATACAAAATTTCAATGCTTTCAATTTAATAAAACTGGATTTGGTCTTAGTCAAACTAGGAGGAGCTTGTAAATTTTGGAGTACAAAAATGAGGTCTATGTACCAAGGGGAGTTTAATAATACCTCTTTTATGTTTGGAGTCGCCTGCTCTTCTCGTCCGTCAACTGTAACCAAAAAATTAATATCTAGAGCATGAAAATTAGACTCAGCCATTAGTTTGTCCAAACCCTATCCTTTGATCAGTTTAGTAGGTTTTATTTCAATGTCGTATTCCAGAATAACAACAATCCATTTTCCTCTTCTATCATCCGGATTATCCTGGGTCAGGATATCCTTAACCACTGCATTTGGAACATATGCAATCGTGTGAGAATAAAGAATATAGACTCTGGAGTCCTTTATGACTTTCACCAGAGAGAAAGCTTGCTTCTCCATTATGTTATAGTTCAATGCAACATCTCTCAGATATTTGCTGAAAAACGCTATGGGTTGTTCGTACCCTTCACTGTTTTTCTACAGCAGCACAACTGCTATGGTGTGTTCAGATGTAAAAGAGAAAATATAAAAGTATTTGGTGTAATCGGGGCTGATCAGAACTGGGGCTTGGGTGAGTTCACATTTCACTTGATCAAATGATTGTTTGGATTCAGTGTTCCATTTGATTTTTGTGTTTTTTTTCAACATATTAGTGATGTTCCTAAGAAGTTCGACCAGATTTGGTATGAACCTTCTAAGGAAGTTTATTTTGCCAATGAAAGATTGCAGTTCTTTGATGTTCCTAGGGTGTTCCACCTTTTGGATGGCTTCTATCCTGTTGGGGTCTATTTTAATTCCATCTTTTGAGATTATGTGTCCCAACAGTTTTCCTTCCTCTAACCTGAAAAGGCTTTTCTTAGGATTTAATGAAAACCCAAATTTCCTACACTTCTCAAACACACGTCTGAGGTGAAACAAGTGTTCCTCATCAAATTTGGATTAAATCGTCACATCGTCCAGATAAATGACTATAAATATCCCAATATTGTACACAAAAGAAATATCCATTGCTCTCTGGAAAGTGGCACCAACATTCATCAAACTGAAAGGCATCTTCACATACATGAAGGTTCCCCAAGGTGTAGTGAATGTTGTTTTCTCTTGATCTTCTGGGTGGACAAGGACTTGGTTGTAGCCTGAGAAACCATCAAGTAAGGAGATCTTACTGGACCCAACCACCTTTGTAAAATGTGGTCCATTTCGGGCAAAGGGTAATTGTCTTTGAGAGAGACTTTTTTCAGACTTTTGAAGTCTATGCAAAGTCTGATCTTGCCAGTTTTCTTCCTAGTAGGGACTAGGTTAGAAACCCACTTGGAAAATCTCAAGGGGACTATGATTTTTTCATCATACACCTTTTTGATTTCTTTCTCTATCAGGGGGAGAAACTTGGGATTTATTCTCCTAAGTTTCTGTCTGAAAGGTTTATGTTCTTCTTTTATGGGAATCCAATGCTATATGATACTTGTGTTGTAAGATTTTAGGTCCTCGTAACCCCAGGCAAAAACATCCACATATTCCTTAAAAAGTTCGATGTATTTGCATTTTTTCACAGGGGGTAGGGATTTAGAAAGCTTTATCATATTGGGATTTTTTTCTATTCCTATGTTGCACTCTTTGACCTCTTTACCACTAGCTTCAATTTTTGATTTTTTGGCTACGTCGTTAAAATCGAACAAGTCTTCTAGCGGAACTAGGCCTCTAGGTAACACATTATTTTTCAACTGTAGAATACCAGAATCTATATCATTTTCATTCAATTCATCTGCATCTACTTTACTTTCGTTGGGTTCTTTGGAATCTACATTATTTATGCTACCACTTTCAGAAACATATTTATTTACAATCTCATCATCATTTTCTACATCTATGTTTGTACATTGAAAATCATTCTTACATTGTAGGAAGTCTTCAATTTGATTTTAATTTCCAAATACCTACCAGTATCTGATGTTGTCAGGAACGATTGGTCTACACTTCACCTCCACTGTGTATTTACATGTGGGACGAAAAGGAATTTTATAGGTAGTTGTCGATGTAGCCAGCCCGTCTGCTACTATGTTTTGTCCTCTAGGCATTACCTGCAAGTCGACTTCAGTAAAGCACCGAAGGACATCCAAAATAACATTCCTATAAGCTCTAAGTCTGGGGTGTTTAGCTGCATACTCACCTTTGATTTGCTTGATAATCAGTTCAGAATCACCCCTTACTATGATCTGTTTGGAACCAACTTTCTTTAGTAGTTTTAGACCGAGCATCAGAGCCATGTACTCAACTACATTGTTAATGCATTGGAAATTCAGTTTGTATGAATGACTCTCAGAATACCTTGATCTGTGATTATGAAACTAAAATCTAGCTCCCACTCTTTCTTTACTTATTGCACCATTAAAGTCCATGCTCCAAAAATCGGCTGGCAGTTTCTCATTTTCACCTACTTCAGTCTCTCTTTCCTCAGTGATCGCTTTGTCTCCTTTCGAATCGGGTATATCATCCTCCAACTGAATGATTTGTTCTTCCAAATCACCATCATTGTATAGGATGAAAGAATCTAGATTAGAGTGTGCAGAGTATAGTGGGTAATTGTGTGGCTTCTCCTGACTGCTTACCATATATTTCATCAGGGTTTCTCTGTACAATCTTCTTTGTTGTCCAAAAACTGGAATGGTGGCGTAGGACATATCCAACTGCAAGGTTCCTCTCAGTTTATCTCCCCAATATCTTGACAACAACATACCATATTTAGGGGGAATATCTGCAACTACGATATCCATCACCATACTTTTCGCTGGGATTTGAGCCAAGGTGATGCATAAGTCTTTGATCAAGCCTATGCATTTAACCTTGCTAGAATAAAAAGAATGCAAATCTTTGTAGGGTCTGGTGACCTCAAGTCCCAACTTTTCCATTGCAACTTTGGGAAAATGGTTGTGTGAGGTGCCCAAATCCAAAATAGGATTGTATAATATCAATTCATGGATATTCAAGCTGATGTAAAAAGGGGCAACAACACCGTTATCAGTTTGGCCATTGACTTCAGGACCAAACAGAAGCTCAGGCTAGTCATCGGCAAGGTTTGCCGTGTCTGAGTGTTGTGCAGATCCAACATTCAGAGCCTTATTACCTATTTCAGGTTCAATGCTTAAAGCTTTGATTACCTGCGACCTGTAAGCATTCTTGTTCATCAACTCAGAGAGGGGAATGGGAATATTCGATTTAGCTAGTTCCCCTTCAAGGCTAAAAGAACCAGAGGCTTTTCTTAAGGACTATACTTCTGGTTTATCCATAGGATTTTTGTGGCTGGGTGCACTTGGTTGACTGGTTGATGAAATTTTAGTCTGATTTTCCCTTTGTAGTATTTCTGGAGTCTTTTGCGTATGAGGTTCAGCATTGTTTCTCTTAGGGACTTTCTTGGGAGGGTTTTCTGAGGTTCTCTTGGTTTCAACAACCTTCTTCGTTTCAACAACCTTATTTGGAGAGTTCTCATTTTTCTTCTTGCACCTTAGGTTATACTTTCTGTGAACATCCATTATAGCATTCTCAAAATCCTTCTGTTCTATTTCCTCATCTTCCTCATTGACCTCTGTTTGTGAAAGGAGAAATATCTCGTGCTCTTCTTGGGTGGGAAAAATGGATTCATGATCATGATCATGATCACCCATGAAGTTTATATGAGTGTCATCAAATTATTCAATTACCTCCTCCCCATCATCAGAATAATTCTTCTGGAGGGGTGGTCTGATCTGCTAATCAAGACCCCTATGTTCTCTTTGATCTCTAGGATCTATTTGCCTGATCTTGGGTGGATTTCTTCTGAAATTTGGGTTTCGAATTTGAGGAGTGGCTTGGTTCTCCCTAGGTGGGTTTTGATCAGTTACAGTGAGTCTCTCCATCATTTTATCCATAGCTCTGGCTAGAGAATCTAACTTGGCATCTGATGAGGAAGTAGAAGGTTCTTCTTTGATAGTGGCCATCCTTTTTGTTCTCTGCCTGGCCCTTCTGGCCAAAATATTTGCTTCTACACTGACAATACTTTTTTGCATGTCTTCAAGGGTTGCAACATTTCTCTTCCTCAGCTGGTAAGACATGTCAGCGTCAAATCCATCGGGGAATTTTATTAATGCCAAACCTTGTGGTGGTTTGATATCAGCTGGAATTGCATTGTACAGCTTGTTGAAACAGGTGTAGTAATCCTGCACCGTTTCTCCTTGGTTTTGTCTGATGTTCTCATATTCTGACAGGATCTGGAGAGGATTTTTCTTCACCTCCCACCTGTCAAGGAAATTTTGATGAAAAAATGCAATATCAGTTATGGTAGCAGCATGCAAAGCCTTGAACCACTTTTTAACTTCTCAAGTCAGACTCTGTGCAAATAGTCTCATTTTCACATCAACTTCATCCACTTCCTATAAATCAAAATAATCGTTCATTTTGTCAACATGTTGCTGTGCATTCAGAGGACTAGTACTATCAAACTGAGGGAGTCTGGTTTGATAATATTGATGCATGGCATGTAAAGGGGCGACCAACACCAATGGAGCATATCTTGCTGCCATGATTGGTGGAGGAGTCTAGACAACAACCGGTGTGATAGGAGAGGTAGTGACTGAAACTGTAGAGGATGAAGGGCTGGGAGGAATGGAGTGACCTTGTTTAGGTTTAGCAGAAATTGTAGTAATAGTCAAAGCAAGAATTTCAATTGATTGCTAAAGGTGGAGTTTGTCTAAGGCTTGACAAATATTCACAACTAGGTCTTCAAACTTATCATATTTTGGGCAAAGACGTTGATCATGTTCATCTCTGGGAGAGAGTATTTTAGGGGTCTTAGGATGAAAGATGGTTTGATCTAAAACTATTTCACTGACAAAAATGTCATATTTTGTCTTGAAAAGACTTTGTTGAAAATAAATATCAAACTTTAGATCTTGAAGAGAAACTAACTTCTCTGGGAGAGAAGGGGACCTTAGAAGTGGACTGTGACTCCCAGAAAACTCTTCAGTGATTTTTTTCCTGAATAATTTTTCAGGATTGTCTATTACTACTACAGGTTTTGGGTCTGGATGAGATCTGGTAAAAACTCTTTTGGGAGCCATAATTCTAAATTTTTACTTTGTTTTTCTTTATAAGAGAGTCTTGAATTTATGACTTGTTCAGAAATAAGGTTTTCTTTATCATAAGGGAAAGAAAATTAAGAATGGAAAGTTTGTTCTTCCCGAGTATGGTCGCCACTATGTTAATGCTCTGTAAATTTCTAGAGGTTGTTGGGGGTAGAAGAAATTTACCAGAGGCAACTTTATCCAACCACTTCGAAACTGGGATCTAGCCCTACCAGTTTCAGAGAGGGATCTCTCTGTAATATTTAACTTTGCTTTTGTTTTCAGATATTAGGCTAGTTAGATTAAATGAGATAGGGTTGTTTGTTTTTGTAAGTTGCCTCAAATAAGGTTTACACTTCCATTGGGCTATGGGGTCTATTTTATAAAGATGGAGATCAGGCAAAATATATAAATATTCTTTACACAAGGCAGGATAATGCAACTATTGTATTCTTTAAAAATAAAGTGATGAATAGCAGAAAAGGTGAGATTGCCAATTAAAATAAAGAAGCAATTAAGAATTTCTTTATTATAACATCAGAAGATAAACATTTAGATATTTAAAGACTCAGAAACATAGTACACAAAGGTAAATTCTGCAACATTGACTCCCTTTAAATGATCAGATCAGAAGACAAGGTGATAACTAAGGAAGATAAACATTCAACGAAGAAAGAGAAAAACTTCACCAACAGTTAACACGCATGAATCCTGTGAAACGTCTCTTTGTATTACTGGAAGATCTCTTGATAAAAATTATAGTGCTTACAGCTTGCTAGGGCGTAAAGATCAACCCTCAATACTTCAAAGTTGGAGTATTTATAACCAAAATTACAAACGACCCTGTCATTAATGATCAGGACGTGGCATATTCTAAGTCTAACTAACTAACTAACAAAATACAAAACTTTAGGAACTGTCAATGATGTGTCGAATTATTCATGCTGATTCTGGGGAAGGCCGTTGGTGAATCACCCACATGACTTTAACCGATCCGCGAGCTGACTCCACTTGCATACCTCATCTCCTACTCGATCAAATTGCACAACTCTTCCCATCTTAGCTGACTGGGAATGGTGACTTTGAGTAGTCTCCTGTATATTTCATCCATTTCAGTGTACTTGGAAAAAGTCGGTTTGATAATGAAAATATACTTGATCTCGTGCTGTATGCTCAGGTCTGGCTGCAAATTTTCTAAGAATGCTTTGCCTGCTATACTGCCTTGTATTACCGAAAACTTGGAACTGTATTTGGCCACCGTGGCCATCTTTTGTTTGTAATCAGGAAGAGTCATCAACTTGTCATTTATGACCAGTAGACCAGGAAGACCTTTCTTTTGCAAAGCCTCGATCTTGCTGAAGAACCTTTGAACTCCAATGTCCATGTTTTGAACTTTCTCCTCCAACTGCAACATTAGTCCTCTTTTGGTCAGTACTCTCTTGATTTCGACAATGGTTTCTGTCCTATTTTCGATCTTCAGGTCTTCTAGTTCTTCCCTATTCTTTGAGTTCAGGAATCTAATGATTTCATTGGCTTCAGTGGGCATTTCTCCCAACTCTCCTTTTATTTTTTCAATAGCCTACCTGCTCCTTAGCACTAGTTCATTTTGCTCAAACATGATTTGCACCATAGGCCAGATTTCGTTTATGGATTTGGAGATATCCATTCAAATATTATCCTTTGCTTCGGCAAGTGTCTTGCCTGCCACTGTTTGCTTTTGTAGCTACTGCAATTCCTGCTTGAGCTTTTCTGATGTCTGACTTTCAATGCTATAGCTTGCCTGGTAGGAATATTTGAGCTCCTGAAGGTTCCCAACCTCCTTTTTCAGTCTATTGATTTCCGTTCCTTGTAAGTCCATGTCCTCCATGGATTTTGCTAGCTCCATAGTTTTTTCCAGAGTTGTCAGTGGAGTGGATGATGGAATTTTTGCTGTGGTGGTCATTGCTGTAGTTGATGTTCTCACTCTTGTGAGGGGAACTGCATTCAATGGAATGACTTCCATGAGTGTTGCATGTTCCTTATCCTTTACCAATCTCTCCAGCTCTACTTCCATCTCTCTTAACTATGCATTATGCTCCATGATCAACTTGAGCATCTCATCCTTTTCACCTTCTGTATCAACTATCTCTTTTGCTTGTGAATCCTCTGTAGGTGGCAGTTTCAATTTCTTTCCCAGAGATGCTATGTCAATATTCTTTTTCTTGAGCATATCCTCAACTGCTTTCACATTAGAGGGATCATTGTAAGTTTTAAACCTGTGAAGTAAAGCAATGCATATATATTCTTAAGCAATACATAAATTAATCGATGGCTCATACACAGAATACACAGAGATCTTTACCGGAAACCCTCAACCGGGAAAACCTTTTTTTTTTCATTATATTGAATTTCACCATTCGCCATACAATATATACAATGTTTTTTTAGGTATTCCGTAGATACCAAAACCCTAATCCCTTAATCCGGGATTAATTTACAAATCAGCTAAAAATAGCAAAATCCGCCCCAAAAGGGATCGTCAGACGCAGTCGTCGTATCTGACGCACCCACACACACACACATGCAAAGAATATAACACATACCCAACAATCATACCCAATCTTGAGAACCAATTCTTCTAAGGACTTTATTCTGTTGTCCTTTGCAAAAGATGATATCTTCTCCAATTTTAGCTGAGTTTGAACATTGTTCAGAGAAACCTGTAACTTAGTGGAAAAAGTAGAAGCATTTTCCAATGTAGAGAAAACCATTTCTTTAGTTTGCCTATGTAAATCCATCTGATATGCTGGATGTACGTCTCTAGTGTTGAACTCAAACATTGCCCTTTTGTAATCAGTGATCGCCTTGAGGTCGGGCACCTATTCCTACAGAAAATCCATGTGCATCCTGCCTTTCTCTGTATCAAAAGTTGATAACAGTCTATTCTGTGCCGTGGATGTTTGTTTCCAAAACTTAGCATAAGTGCTGCTGGTCAACATTTGATTTCTTCTTCTTGATCATGTTGTATTTATAAAAAATGCTCAATTTTGTGCCCCCTTGAGTTGGTTGGATTTTTAGTGAGGTATCTGTCTGCTTCTTGGATGAAGAAGTAGACATGACCTGTTGGTTTCTTGAGATAAGAGGTGAATGATCACCTTTCATAGTTGTAGTGGATTGGGTCTCCTTTTCACCAGTCGTGTCAGTTGTATGACTGGCTTTTGGAATTTTGGTGTATACCTGGAAATCTTCAGTTGAGACTTCTGTGAATGAAGGGGAAGTGTCCTTTCTGGGTCTTTTCTCCTTCGGTACCTGTGGTGTGGTTGTTTGCGAGATAATGATTGAAGGAGGCTGCTATTCGACCTCTTCCAGAGTGTTCACCTCCCATTCCGTTTGATTCACAAACTTCTTTATCTTGGGCTTATGTGTATGAACATAGAAGATATTTTTATTTTTCATTCTCATCTTCGAGATGATCCCATACAGATCGTAATGCCACAGGAAACTTGTTTCAAACTTCATTTCCTTCAAAAGTTTATTTGTCTCTTCCCCGATAGTTCGACTATTGTAGATAAAAGATCTTATCTAACCCTTAATCCTCAGCTGTTGTTTCTTCTTGAGAGACACAAAGTGTATTTAATATGAATTTATCATTTGACGTATATATTCCACGGAAAAGATCCTCACCGAAAAATACTTGGGCAACTTGTATTGAGCTAATTCGCACCCGTATACTCTGATTTCCATGTGATTTTGATACATGTACCAATGTCCCATATTTGTGAGGTCCGAGAGGTGTAAGATTCTCTGGATCTCTTCATTTATCCTTGGCTCTAGTCTCCCACTAAGCATGCTCACCACTGGATGGTAAAACTGCTCGATGAACTATTTGAAACTGAACTCTGTGGAGTTCCTTCTGAGTAGTGAAGTCCAAGATGTTACTGCCAGTGGCTTGCCATCATTGTCCATTTTCTGCATCTAGAAGGAGAACCTTTCTTCTTGAAATAAGGTGAACATGTAAGCTAGTATTGAGGAATACCATAACATGCCCTCTGAGGAAAATTTAGAAAGCTGGTCGTGGATGTTCTCTGCCAGGAAAGTACTGTAGTCAAACTGGATGTTGGCCTTTTTCTCAACAGAGAAAATGGATAGGAATCCCAATATAGGTTCATCTACCCATTCATCTGAATAATAGCCAAGTAGACAACAAAGGGATGAAATCACTTGGTTTCCCTTTTCTGAGAACAAGGAGGAATGATACGGGGGATTTTTCTTGGGGAGATGAGCATCCTATGGGAGGAAAAGCTCAAAGATCTGGGCTCTTTGAGGAAAAGACAGATTCTGGTACAACTCTGTCAGGATTTCAAGGTTGAAAGGGGAGGCAGATTCATCTCTAGAGATCTGCATCATCTGATCGATGGCCTTTGGTGTGATAAAGAAAAGAGTTTCTCCAGATGAAGAAAATAAAACTCTTTAGTCGAGGAGGTAATGAGCTTGACATTTGAGGGTGAATTCGGGGAAATGATGGACTTGGGAAAAAATATACAGAGGAAGATTGGACTCCCAGAGCCCAATCTCATCTCTTTGGTCTAGGAAAATGTCTTTAAACCATGCCTACAAGTCTGGGAAATCAAATTCGCACTTGGCCTTTGAAATTAGATAATCCTTGTCGGCTAATGGGATCCGGTCGAGGTCGACAGGAGGTGGGAGGAATGGATTTTCCTCGACCTCTTCTCTTTTAGACTTTGGCACCATCACTTCCAACGGTACCTGCAATTGAATAAAAAATGTTAGCAGGTAATGGCTATGGCTGGGTTGATGACTGGATTAGTAAGGGGAAAAAAGTTGTCTAGTGTGTGGAGAGAGTGAATAGTGTGAAAATGGCGGAACAAGGGATAGTTTTGAGTGAACAGGTATCCGTTGGGCGCGGGGGATAGGTCAACAGTCTAATGGATATGTTAGCCATTAGTAAATGGCCAACAGATCATTTGAAGTGTGAAATGGTAGGTGAAGGACAGGTGACGGGTGCGATAGGGTGACATGGGTTTTTCTGATAAGAGAAACAATGAGCGAGAGGTGACTTGTGACGGATGACCAGGTGGGATGAACTGACAGATTTATGAGACGATACCTGTAGGGGAAAGGTAGTTGGGGGTGATGTCATGAAACGATGACAATATGTTAGAAGGGTGGTAAGTGGTAAGTTGTAAGTGGTAAGTGGTTTTTGAGTGGAGGGGTTCTGACAAAATCGACTCATGCCACGTTAGGGTGGGGTCTGCCCGAAAAAACCACTTCATTCCCCCCCCCACCGCTAAAGGCAGAATGGTTGGGGAGGTCTGGAAACTCTTGTTAGTCATTTATCCGCACGCTGTCTATTGGACCGTAGATCTATGCACTCTTGTTAACCATCATTCCGGACCCCCCCTAACCGTTAAAGGTAGAACGGTCTGGGGGATCTAGAAACTCATCTCAGCCGTAGATATGGGCACCAATAGCTCTGTCGTAGATCCATGCACCATTTTTAATCTCTGGGTGTGATTTAATATGTGCAACATAACTTAGGCTTAGTGATTTTTGTGGGTTTTGTGTGTTGTTTCCCTTTATCTTGTCACCATGAGGTTAGGAAAACACCTCAAACATTAGAATCATACATTTTCTTCGAACACCATACAAAATTTATTGAAAGAAAAGCTATCTGGCCTGTGTTCTATCCTACCTAACTACACCTTTAGCCCATATTAAATTGTTGGGCTAAGAAATTACTCTATCCTAGGGCTATTTGATCAGGATTGAATGGTCTGATCAAATTTATTCACTAACTAACCTATCTACTTGGCTAAGATTAAACAATTTAGCCAAGCTTATTCACTAATCCTATCAACATCAATTTAAAAGGACCTGACCATGTTTAAATAGTATGTATCCAGTCATTGTTATTGCATGGGGCTTTTTTCATTTTTTTCTTCTATGCCCTCTTTTATTCTTTTTATTTTCTTTCTCTTTTCTTTTTTAAAAACAAATTGCATAAATTAAACATTATTTGCAAGATAACATTAATCAATATTGAAATTTTTTCCAGTCGCCTAGATGATCCTATAAATTATAGGGTTATAACACAATGGAAATGCCATGTAATAATTCTTCAATATCCTATTTTTTTACGGAATAATCCACTAGCGAGTATCTATTGGATTCTCATCATATTCAATTATGCCATAGAATTTTTCAATTGATAATCCTTTAAAAATCTCAACTTGCTAATCGAACTGTTGTTTTGTTAGAAACAATGAGTTGAGGATCAACTTGGGATCTTGGAATTCTTTAGTACTCTCGGCTAGGTCCACCTCCATGATCATTTTGAATAGCTCTTATCTCCTTGTTATGGCTTGTCTGAACGCTTGAACGATGTTTTTCAAGTTCTTTATTTTCTCTTTCCAGCAGACATTCAATTGTTTGATCCAACTTGGAGAAGGAATGTCCTCCTCTCTTCTCTTTAGCTCTTACATATTGGAAACTTTAATACCAAAGGGTACCATGACATCAAGGTAGAAACCTTATTCATTTTTTAGGTTGACCTGTAGATACTCATGGAAGGCATGCACTTTCGATCCAAAAGAAATCATGCTCTTTGAAATTTCCCAAGCTTCTGTAATCAACGTCATTCCTTTCTTGATATTATTCTTTACATAGATCATGGTTGATGTGAGTAAGCTTGAGGATCCTTTTATTTTGGTTGAGGGAGTGGCAGGTCCGACAATTTCCAAAGGGCTGGAAGAGGCATCAAAAGTCTCTTCCAGTTCCTTAATTTGTTCCTTTAACTTTACATTTTTTGCTTCGAGTCCACCAATGGAATCGTCCAATGCATCACCAATTTCTTTATGGATTCTGGAAATTTGGGAAGGGAACATATTTCTTAGGTTAAACTTTGAACAATATTTCCCCTTTTTATTCTTCACATCACTCTTCTCAATAATTAATTTCTCAGATTCGTTGTAAAAAACAACACTCTGAAACACAAATGATTCTTCTTCATCAAATATCTCATTTTCAACAATTTCCAACGACTAATTTTGGTGGGCCGTGCCTCCTGGTTGATCAATGTTAGGAAACCTCTTCTCAATGTCAGCCTTGAGCTCCATATCTTTGGGGGAGAAGATATTGTTTTCACATTTGACGTGATTCTCTTCTTCCTCTTGTATGATATTCTTCCTCTTCTTCCTCAGAGGAATTTTATGTGAGATTTCAATTTTCCCTGGAGGGGGGTTCATATCTCCTCCTCCATCTTGACTATTGTTGATTACTTTTTTAGATGGGTGGGTCATTGGAGCATTGCTTCGAGGTGTTGTAGTCTTAGGAGTAACATTTGGGGACTAGGAAATCTTCTTGTTGGGAGCCTTTCCTCTCTGTTTGTACAACTCATTTGTATTGAGTATCATCTCTAAGTTGCCAACAATGTGGGTAGGATTTCCCAGGTTATTATCTCTTTCTTCTCCTAGAAAAGCATGGATAAATGAATTGTTAAAACTATATGTTAACATATGTTCCACAAATATTTTTTTAGGGTCAAACACTCTAATATTTTCAGCATACTTGAGATTCAAGTTGTCGAAGTGGTTTCCAAATTCATCAATTTTGTTCATACTCCTGAATACAAAATCCCCAATCTTCCAAGGAAAAGGTATGAATTGATTTTTTTGTTTTCATGAAAAATGTGCAGCCAAAAATTATATTTCCTTGCAACTTATGTAACAAATATTTTGTTGGATATATGGCATGGAAGAAAGGAAGGATTTTCCTTGGAACCAAAAATCCTGATGACATTGTAATTCTCCATTTGCTCCAAAGTCCCATTTGTATCCGAGAATTTACTAGCTTGAGCAGATATTCTTGGGGTATGTCTTCCAAACAAAAACTCTTTAAGAACTGAGACAAAGTATTTGAAAACTTCATAAAAATGTAGGGAATATTTGTGCCTCCATAACGCTTGGTACCAAAAGGTCACAGTGTCAAATTCACAATTCACCTTCTTGCATATAGACAATTTAGGAAATTGATAGTAATGCGCTATCGCGAAAACCAAGTAAGAAGACATAAATAATTTCTTATCCTTTTTATATGGAGACAGTTGGGAAGATATTTCAATGGAAATCAACTTCCCCCAATCGAAAATGGTCTGCTCCTTGACAATAAAATACATGATGTAAGGAATCATATGGGAAATGTTGGCAGTATTTTCTTGGCCTGTAACTCTGGTAAATAACCATGAAATTTCCCGAAATGGGTTTTTGAACAAGATGAACTGCAATCTGGTAATATCTTCAGGAATGGCCGCACTATTCTCCAAGGATTCAGGTAAGATATCCAGGTCATTGTCATGTTTTTTCAAGAAGTCCCTGCAATCTTCACCTTTAAAGGTGAGTGTTGGCTCTAAGAGTTTCAACATTTTACAGAACACTTGAGGTGAGAGAGAGATGGGAGAATGGTCTTGGACTTGAATCATTCACTGGATTGGTATATACTTATAGGTGCACCAGGAAACCAATTCCTTGCAGTCAAAAAATTTAGGAACACAACCTACACGAGCAATTTCGGGCGTCCAAATTACTTCCTTCTGAGGAGAAGGAGATGAATAATAAGAGTATGCTCTAGACCACTAAAACTTCTGGTCCTATCATCTAAAAAAATTCAAAGTATCTCCACAGAATTGTTGAGTTGTTGCTACCATAAGTTGACGAGAGTGTTCTTTTGATCCAGATAATATTTGAAATGAGGGTTTGAGAGATAATATATAATCTTCTGCAAATTATGATTTAATGTGGTTCAATAAGGAATCTCCTCGAGCCCTTCGCCTATTAATGACAATATTTACAGAACCTGCATGATGAGTTATTAACATTAAACCATACTAAATGCGGATTGGGAATAGTACGAAGGTGGTGGGGACGGACGAAAGCAAATAACATTTGGGACTTTTGTGAACCCACCAACCCGTGAACCCGCCAACCCCCGTTGCAGATGGTTGAGAATTGGCTAAGTGTTGTAACATGGTCGGTCAGACTCAATATAGGAGGGATGAAATACTTAAGATCTCGGGGTTTGAGTACAAAATGTAGTTCACGAAACAAGGGATATAAAATCTTGAAACCTGCCAACCCGAGAACCCGCGACTGAAAAAACGACTAAGTATAGAATAATGCGGCAATCGGTTTGACTCATGATGTGAGGGTGTGGATGGAGATGTGGATCCACGATTCCCTGAACCCATCGTTTTGGAAAATCACTAAGTATAAGAACTAGAAAGGGAGAAAAGAAGGGAAAAAGGAAAAGGGGAATTTGGGTAAGAATAGAAGAGGGGAAAGAAATGGACAAAAGAAGTTGGGAAAATAGAGAAGGGGAGGGAAATTTTAGAAGCAAGAATTGATTTCAACAGCTGGCTCCAACTATGGGATGATAACCCCTTGTGGGTTGTCAAGAATTCAGATCCTTTTATGACCAGGTGCTTCCACCCATTGGGATATGGAGTCATAGTAAGAATATACAAACTGAAAAATAAAATTATGTACAATGAGAATGAGAAAGTCTTAGGAGAATAAACCTTTCAAATTTTTCTCGTTCACAAGCATCATTAATCTTTTACCTTTCATGTCTTGGAGCATATAGGATTGAAAACCCAAGATCTTCTCGACGACGTATGGTCCGATCCAAAGTTCTTCAAACTTTGTATGCATGGATGGTTTCTCCTTGGCCTTGTTCCAAAGTAGCACCAACTCTCCCTTCTATAAATTCTTTACAATTGTGCTCTGATCAAAATATTTTTTGATGCTATGCTACCTCTGAGAAGTTTGATTCAGGGCTTTTCTTCATTCTTCTTCCAACTTCAACAACTGATTGATTCTCCTCTAGATGAGTGAACTATCTTTTGTATATTTGGTATTAACCACATAAACCAACACATTGAGCTCGAGGCTAATCAACATTTTTTGCTTCTTTCCCATAAACCAATAGATATGGATACATCCTGGTGCTATCCTTTAGAGTCGTTCCACTTTCCCATAATGCATCTATCAGCTTTAGATGCCAAATCATTTGATTCTTGTCAATAGTTTTCTTCATTATCTAAACAAGTGTATTGTTCATGGATTTAGTAAGGTCGTTACCTTGTGGATAATAATTCAATGATTGACCCATGTTGATTCCATATTCTCCACAAAAATCCATAAACTTTGAACCGATGAAAATCAAACAATTGTCTGTGATAAATTTATTTGGGACACCAAATCTTGACAGAATTTTGTCTTTGAGGAATTTAATTATTGGGTATGCGTTATATTCTTTGCATGTGTGTGTGTGTGGGTGTGTCAGATACAACAATTGCATTTGACGATCCCTTCACCTAGAGCTTTTCCATGTGCACTGGGCACTTTCCTAGGGGGGGGCAGGTAGGCCCCCCCTTGGTTACGCGCAACGTTTGGCAACAGGCGGTATCCTGGGGTTTGGGGCAGCGCCCCCAAATTTTTTTTTGGGTGTTTTTTTTGCTATTTTTAGCGGATTTGTAAATTAATCCCGGATTAAGGGATTAGGGTTTTGGTATCTACGGAATACCTAAAAACATTGTATATATTGTATGGTGAATGGTGAAATTCGAGATAATGAAAATAAGAAAGGTTTTCCCAGTTGAGGGTTTCTGGTATAAAATCTGTGTGTACTCTGTGTATGAGCCATTGATTGATTTCTGTATTGCTTAAGAATCTATATGCATTGCTTTACTTTGCAGGTTTAAAGCTTACATTAATTATCTCTTTAACATCAACCTTCTTTAATGCCACTCCTTCTGGCCATTTCGTGAAGTAGACTGTAACCATGGGAATGTATATATTCCCCTTTCTAGACTTCAAATTAATTCGCTTGACAACATCAAGTCCCCATTGGGAGAATGATTGTTCTACAACTATGGGCTGCAAAGGCATCACACATTTCTTCATTTTTCCTGAAAATTGTTGGCATGAAAAACACTTATTGCGACATACGAGTCTTTGAAAATTGATGGAAAATAGAATCCTACTCTTATTATTTTGTGGACGGTTGTAGTAGGCGCAAAGTGTCCATCGCATATTCCCTCATTGAATTATCTTGTTAGTTCTTGGGCTTGATTTTCATCAACACATCTCAGTAGTATACCATCATAATTTCTTCTAAACAATATGTCAACAATCATCACATATTGATTCACCTTCATCTTCAATGTTCTTTGCTCCTTGGGGTTCATGGTGACAGGAAATTGCCCAGAGCTTAAGTAGAATATAATATCTTTATACCATTATGAATAAGCTAATGGTTCCTCGACTGAAATTGAAACCATTCCATCGAACGAATCCCATTCGGGATGATCTTACATAAACCTTTTCCTTTGATATATTTTAAAGGTTTAATCTCGATATCATATTCTTGTGTCTTTTCCAACCAGTGAGCCCATTTTCCTTCTCTCAATTGTTGATTCAGAAGAATCTTCACTGGTGATGAGGGAACATAAGAAATAACATGAGAGTTCAATATGTACATGCGAAAGTGTGCTACTTCTTTTACAAGAGCCAAGGCCTGCTTCTCCAGCTCAGAATACATCAACTCATAGTCATGTAGGGTCTTTCTCATGAAACTTTTTGGGAGTTCTTATCCTTTGATATTCTTCTAAGTAAGAATGGATGCAACAAATGTCTCTGTAGAAAATGAATAGTTGATGAAATCTGTAGTGTCCCCAAGGCTGAGCCCCGTTACAGATCATGTTATATGAAAAGAATTGTAAATATGTTCTATAGGCTGGTGAGCCAAGTTTTGTATAAGCTGTAGGCTTATGAGTTTTGTTAGGCCAGGGAGCCTAAGTGTTGAAGGCCAGGAGCCTGTGATATACTTGTATGTATGCAGGGCAATTAATAAAATATAAATACCGCCAGTCCAGATCGACCACGATGAAAGAGTGATGGGGGACTGAGCGTCCACAGATTGGGAAAGGAACTAGGGGCTGGAAGATGGGAAAGGGGCTGAGTGAGGAGCCTAGGGGCTAAGCCTAGGGGCTAAGCCTATGGGGCTTAGGTCTGGAATAATATTTTATTATTATTATTCCTAAAAATCCATGTGCACATTATTTTATCCTAAGTCCTTTTGAAGGACCCGTGATTCCCCAAGTGGTGGGAGGAAGGCGTACGGATG
>JZKD02S0231348.1:113397-131442 GCA_000966675.3 Picea glauca
TTAAGTATGTTTAATTCTGTTAAATGCATTTGTTTATAATTCCATGTAAGGAATGGTAAACTGAGAGGTTGGGAAACCTGGGTAGTGAAGGGTACACTAGAAATTGGTATCAGAGCAATTGGTACACTACAAAATCTCTTTGAAAGTCTAGACTAATGAGGACATGAGTAGTGGTGATTGCTCCTTTGATACTATTGAATGCCTCTTGAGTATTCATTTTCCATTCAAACCTCTACTCCTTTTTTAGCAACAAATTTATCTGCTTCACGATACTTGCATAGTCAGGAACAAATCTTTGCACAAAATTGATCTTGCTGAAAAATGATTGGACTTTCTTCTTGGATGTTGGTGGGTTGAGCTCATTTATTGCTTTAATTCTTTCCAGATCTTAATAAATCCCTTCCTTCCATACAATATGGACCAACAATTTTCCCTGAGTTACATCAAACAAGCATTTCTTTGGATTTAGAGAGACACCATATAATCTACATGTTTCAAAAACCTTTCTCAAATGATGGATATGATCATCCCTTTTATTTGAATGCACCGTCAAGTCATCTTGATAGTCTTCCATGAACTTTCTTATCAACCCATTGAATGCATAATCCATGGCCCTCTGGAATGTGGCTCCAACATTCTTCAAACCAAAGGGAATTCTAGCATATGCATATGTCTCCCAAGGTGTGATAAATGTTTCTTTTCCCTATATTCCTCAACTATCAAGACCTGGTTATATCCAGAAAAACCATCCAACATGGACATGCAGGCCGATCCAGTAACTTGCTGGAGAAGGAACTCCATATTAGGTAAAGGAAAGTTATCCTTTATGATTTCTTTGTTAAGGTCTTTGAAGTCGACACAGATCCATATTTCCTCGGTCATTTTTATTATAATCACATGATTTGAAATCCAGTTTGAATGTCTAATGGGATAAATTATTCCCACCTTCTTCAATTTCTCCAATTCAATGTTTACCATAGGTTTTAGCTTGGGATTCATCATCCTTATTTTTTGCTTCACATGCTTTGCTCCTTCCCTCAAAGGAATGATATGTTGGAATATAGTATTATTGTAAGATTTTAAATCATCACAGGTCCAAGAAAACACATTGATGTATTCTTTGAACAAGGAAACATATTGATCAATTTCCTTAGTGGTGCAATCAACTCCCAAGTTGACGTATTTCGGGGAACCGTCAGTTCCAATATTGACTTTTCTCGTTTCTTGCACTTTTAAACTAAAAATTCTTCAAGGAGATTCTTAGCATGATCATATTTCGTGAAAAGAGACTCATATTGTATACAATCTTTGGGGGCAACTGATAAGTGATCATCTTCATCATCATCATCATCATCATCATTTAACACAAAATTTTTCAGTTGTTCATCGTTCTCAAACACTTGAAAGTACTCAATGTTATTGGGCACGGACGATCGAAAAGTTATTTCTATTTGGAAAGAGGTTTTTCTTTGGATATCATCTGGGTTTGACAATGAGGCCACCAAGGCTAGTGAATCTACCTTGTGATTCTTGTCCCTTGGAATAAAATAAATGTTGAAGGAACTGCAAGATTCCATCAATTCGTTAACTGTTTTGAAATACAACTTAAGTCTTTCCTTTTTTATTTTATACCTGTGGGTAACCCAATTTAAGACCAACTCCAAGTCTCCAGTTACAATTAGATGTTCTATTTTCATTTCCTGTGCAAGGATCAGCCCCTGAATCAAAGATTTATACTCTACCTCATTATTAGTGCATGAAAACTCTAGTCTAACATCGTGTGGATGCATAATATTACTTGGACTCATAAGAATGATTCCAAATCCATTTCCAGATCTTGAACAAGCTCCATCAAATGACATCCTCCAATACCCTTCAAACATATATTCTTGATTCTTCGTGTCTTGCACTTGATCCATAATTTCATTATGCTCTATGTCTAAGATTGCATAATTTCCAATTCTTGCATCTATATAATACTCCATCAATTCACTATCCTTATTTTTAAAGGAGAATGGATTTCCAGGTTCATGGGGCATTTTAATCATTGCTCCTTCTTTTCCTGGAAACATCATAAAACTTCCATCGTTCATTATATATCCTTCGATTATAGATGTCCAATCTCTTCCCAACACAAATCCATATGCCGGAGGAAGGTCTACCACAATAATATTGAAAAGTGTAATAATATGGGGGGCTGCTATAATATAAGCATAAGATTCCTTGATTTCTCCATAAGATGGAACTTTTCTAGATTCAATTGCATATATACTTTCATCGGTTTCATAATACTTGGTGCAAATGATGCCCAATGCCTCCATGAATGCCATTGGCATGATATTGTTCATTGTGCCAGTGTCAACTAAAAAATTATGCAGTGCAACGTCATGATTTTCAACAGAAATGTAAAAGGGAGGAGTTTTACCTCTTAGCTTGGCAGTTGACTGGCTAGGGATTTGTTTTGGACTGGTAAAAACAACTTCTTCTCTTTCAGATGGATCATTCAACAAATTCAAAATGTTCTCTCTTTGTTGGGAAATATTCATCACTTCCGTAAAGGGCAGGGTTATCCTTAATTTACTCAAATCCTCTACAAAATTATACATCATTTGAGTAGAGTTTAACATCATGTGTTACCTTTTACTTACCACACCATCCACCACTTTCTCATTTGATCTTTTCTCATTTGTTTTTTCCTTTTCTTTTCCTTTTTGGTTCTCTTTATCATAATCACTTTTATTTTTTGGTCTATTTACAAATTCTCTTATCCAGGCAACGTTTTCTTGCGAGTTGGGATCGTTGTCAACCTCTTAAAATATATACATTCATGTCTCACATCCGTCCACCTGTACAGTTTCATAGCTCTCATCAGGTGAGTAATCATTCTCTTGCTCAATTAATTTCTTGTCATGGACATCATCTAGAACAACCGCATTTGGAGTAGGTTTCCTGAGAACCCTTTCTCTTTGTGTATTATCCACGTTTTCAAACCTTACTTTGTTTTCTTGGGGAGGTTTCCTCCTTTTCTCTGGGATTGACATTCTTGGATTTGGCAGGTAATTATCTCCCCTTCTTAGTCTAGTTATCTTGTTCTGCATTTTTTTGATGGTTCTATTCATTTGTGCAATTTTGATTCTTTGCTTAGCTTCTTGTGCCACCACAAGATCAACCTTTACATCAATTATGGTTTCCTTGAACAATCCTCCTCCCATTGTTTGGTTTTGAGTTGGTCGAGGATTTAATTATTCATTCTTTCTTGAACTGGAAGCTCCTTGATTATCAATATTTAATCCTCCCAGCTACCTTTTTACTTTTCCTAGTATAATGTTGGGGTTGGCACCCATTTCAATCACAATTTCTTCCATCTCAGTGTATTTAGTCATTTCCTCTTCCAAAGTATCCATTTGGGATGTTCTGATAGCATATTTTACATTTAGGGGAATTTCATTCTTATAAAAACCAAGAATGAATGGGTCATTTGGTATTTTATCTTCTGGAATCCTACTCAAGGTTTTATTGAACCTGAGATTAAAATATTGTATCCTTTCATTCTTCCTCAAACCAATCTGGGTGAAATCAGTGAGAAGGGTATGATAAGCAATTGGAGGGGAAAACATAGTCAGGAACATATCTTCAAGGTTACTAAATGAGCGAGTGGATATACTGGGAAACGTTGTATACCATTCATACGCTCTTCCTAATAAGGTTTGCAGAAACAACCTTACCATGACATCGTCATACTCAACACGGTAAAAATCACAAACATCAAGAAATAAGTGCATATACCTTTTTGCATCGATTGCTTCATCCCCATAAAATTCGTTTAAGGTTCCCTTAATGATAAAAGGGAGATCATGTTTCTCACCTAAAATATTTCAAGGGGAATCTCTTACCCACCTTCGATTTTCAAATCCTGGGTTTTCCTGATTTCCTGCAGCATCTCTTCCACCTCCTTGTCTCTCCTCATGATGCTTGTCTCGGGGTTGTTCGTTTCTTTCTGCTATCTCTGGGGAGACTTCAGGGCTAGAATTTTCACTTCTAATAATAAAGAGTTTCTTTCTCTTACTTCTGGTAATGGGTCCCTTGTATTTGTCCAGCTTCAATACCCACCTTGTTCATGCACTATCCTATCTAGCATTTGATTTCTTCGGTCTTGTCGTTCCTCTCTCCCCTGTCTTTGGGGGATTTCTCTTTCCTCTTCTTGGACTAAGCTATGCTAGGCCCTTTCTAACTCTTCTCGAGTCTAGGCTATTGTTATTACTAGATTGTACAACTGGTGTAAAATGATGTTGATTATTCAATCCAATTTCCAAACGGGGTTGATTACCCTAGGGTAAAGTCATATGTTCTTTTAAAAACATTGGGCCAGGTTTCGAATTTCAGTTCAATCCTTATTGGATTCACCAATTTTTTTGACACTTGAATCCGTTAGGACCGAAACGACAACATCACGGGGATGTAAATCCCCTTTTGACACTTGAATCCGTTAGGAACGAAACGAAAACCTCATGAGGATGTAAATCCCCCTGCATTTTTATAGAGGTGGTACTCCTCTTTAGATTCTCTTGAGATTTTTCAAGTATTCAAAATGTGGGACTTGATAGAAGTCCGTTGTAGCAATTCAAAGAAACAAAAATATTACAACAAAATAAAAGGGAAATGTTTTTGTTTTATTTTTAAAGAAATTTCCTGAGAAAGGACCAAGAATCACATATTTCACACATTTAAAGCAAATAAGAAAAATTTCCTCACATCCATCATAGTTTGGGATAAATATTTATGATCACATAAAATAAAAATAAAAATATGATCTGCATGCATGAGAGAACTTTAACAGAGTGGACACATGGGAAACTCAAATAAAGATAATGAAAGATCAACCTCAAATACTTTATATTATGAAAACAAGGTTACAAAGCACAGTCGAGATTGTTCCCAAAGTAGTTCTCTTAAAATATCCAAAAAATATATAGTCTATTACATATTCTTGGAATTGTAAATGCGTTTGTCTTAAATAAAAGAAACAAGATTTTATAAGGAAGACGATGGGTGGTAGAAGGATCAACAAGACTTGGTAAGAAGAAAAAAAAGGAGTTACCAGTCTTCGGTTAAACCTTTCTAGTGAAAGAGGTGGAATAAATAGATGAAGGACTTGATAAAGAAAATAAGGATGTGATCAACGTAAACTTACTATGATGGTATCTCTCCTCTTCATTTTCCCGCTGATGTCTTTTTATCATTTTCATCGATGGTTACAGGAATCATCTCAACTGCTTCTTGCCTTTCATTGGTCAGTTTATCGATAGCCTTCTTGAACCATTCTTCGATGTAATTTTCATAGGTGCCACGTTGATTTCATGTTAGATTTTAATATTGAACAACTCTCCCTCGAAGTCTCAGAGATTAATGGAAATTCCATGTAATAATTCTTCAATATCCTGATTTTTTACGGAATAATCCAATAGACATTTATCTATGGCATTCTCATCATATTCGATTATGCCATAGAATTTTTCAATTGATAATCCTTTAAAAATATCAACTAGCTTTGCATCGAACTATTGTTTTGTTAGGAACAATGAGTTGAGGATGAACTTGGGATCTTGGACTTGGTTAGTACTCTCAGCTAGGTCCACCTCCGTGAGACTTTTGAATAGCTATTATCTCCTTGTTATGACTTGGATACATGTCTGAATGATGTTTTTCAAGTTCTTTATTTTCTCTTTCCAGAAGGCATTCAACTACTTGATCCAACTTGGAGAGGGAAGATCCTCCTCTCTTCTCTTTAGCTCTGACATGTTGGAAAATTTAATACCAAAGGGTACCATGGAATCAAGATATAAACCTTATTCATTTTTTAGGTTGGCCTGTAGATACTCATGGAAGGCATGCAACCTTGAGCCAAAGGAAATCATGCTCTTTGAAATTTCCCAAGATTTTGTAATCAATGTCATTCTTTTCTTGATATTATTCTCTACATAGCTCTTGGTCGATGTGATTAAGCTTGAGGATCCTTTTATTTTGGCTGCGGGCGTGGCGGGTCTGACAATTTCCAAAGGGTTGGAAAGGAGTGGAAGAGGCATCCGAGTCTCTTACAATTCCTTAATTTATTCCTTTAACTTTACATGTTCTGCTTCAATTCCACCAATAGAATCATCCAATGCATCACTAGTTATGGATTTTGAAAATTTGGGAAGGCCGCATATTTCTTAGGTTAACCTCTGAACAACATTTCCCATTTTTATTCTTCACATCACTCTTCTATACAATAAATTTCTTAGATTCATTTTAAAAAACAACACTCTAAAACACAAATGATTCTTCTTCATCAAATATCTCATTTCCAACAATTTCCAACGACTAATTTTGGTGGGTCGCGCCTCCTAGCCGATCAATGTTAGGAAACATCTTCTCAATGTCAGCCTCGAGCTCCATATATTTGAGGGAGAAGCTAATGATGTCACTTTCGACGTGATTCTCTTCTTCCTCTTATATGGTGTTCTTCCTCTTCTTCCTCAGAGGAAGTTTATGTGAGCTTTCAATTTTTCCTAGACGGGGGTTCTTATCTTCTCCTCCACCTGAATTACTGTAGAGTACTTGTTTATATGGGTGGGCTGCTAGAGAAATGCTCCGAGGTGTTGTAGTCTTAGGAGTAATATTTGAGGACTGGGAACTCTTCTCGTTGGGACCCTTTCCTCTCTATTTGTACAACTCATTTGTATTGAGTATCATCTCTAAGTTGCCAGTAGTGTGGGTAGGATTTCCCAGGTTATTATCTCCTTCTTCTCCTAGAAAAGTGTGGATAAATGAATTGCTAAAACTGACTGTTAACATATGTTCCACAATGATTTTTCTAGGGCCATACCCTCTAATATTTTCAACATAATTGATATTCAATTTGTCAAAGTGGTTTCCAAATTCATCAATTTTATTCATACTCATGAATACAAAATCCCCAATCTTCCAAGGCAAAGGTATGAATTGCTTTTTTCATTTTCATGAAAAACGTGCAGAAAAAAAATTATATTTCCCTGAAACTTCTGTAACAAACATTTTTTCGGATATATGGCATGGAAGAAAGGAAGGATTTTCCTTGGAATAGAAAATCCTGATGACATTGTAATTCTCCATTTGCTCCAATGTCCCATTTCTATCCAGGAATTTACTAGCTTGAGCAGATATTCTTGGGGCATCTCTTCCAAACAACAACTCTTTAAGAACCAAGACAAAGTCTTTGAAAACTTCATAAAAATGCAGGGAAGCTTTGTGCCTCCATAACGCCTGGTACCAAAAGGTCATAGGGTCAAATTCACAATTCACCTTCTTGCATATAAACAATTTAGGAAATTGACAGCAATGCGCTATCGTGAAAACCAAATAAGAAGGCATAAAAAATTTCTAATCCTTTTTATATTGAGACAATTGGGAAGATATTTCAATGGAAATCAACTTCCCCCAATTGAAAATTGCCTACTCCTTGACAGTAAAATACAGGATGTAAAGAATCATATGGGAAATGTTGGTAATATTTTCTTGGCCTGTAACTCTGGTAAATAACTAGGAAATTTCCCGAAATGGGTTTTTGAACAAGATGACCTGCAATCTGGTAATATATTCAGGGATGGCCATGCCATTCTCCAAGATTTCAGGTAATATATCCAGTTTGTTGTCATGTTTTTTCAAGAAGTCCCTACAATCTTCACCCTAAAGGTGAGTGTTGGCTCTGGGAGTTTCAACATTTTACAGAACAATTGAGGTGAGAGAGAGACAAGAGAATGATCTTGTAGTTAAATCATTCACTAGATTGGTATATACTTCTAGGTGCACAAGGAAACCAATTCCTTGCAGTCAAAAATTTCAGGAACACAACCTGCATGAGAAATTTTGGACGTCCAAATTACTTCCTTCTGAGCAGAAGGAGATGAATAATAAGAGTATGCTCTAGACCACTGAAATTTCTGGTCCTCTCATCTAAAAATTTTCAAAGTATCTCCACATAACTGCTTTCGAGTTGTTTATACCATAAGTTGACAAGAGAATTCTTTTGATCCATATAATATTTGAAATGAGCGTTTGAGAGATAATATATAATTTTCCACAAATCATGCTTTAACATGGTTCAATAAGGAATCTCCTTGAGCCCTTCGCCTATTAATGACAATATTTACGGGACTTGCATGATGAGTTATTATCATTAAACCATACTAAATGCATATTGGGAATAGCACGAAGGTGGCGGGGACGGACAAAAGCAAATAACATTTGGGACTTTTGTGAACCCACCAACCCACAGTTCCAGAAGGTTGAGAATTGGCTAAGTGTTGTAACGTGGTTGGTCAGACTCAATATAGGAGGGATGAGATACTTAGGAGCTCGGAGAATCCAATGGTCAAAATGTAGATTGCGGATCATTTGGGTACAAAATGTAGTTCACAGAACAAGGGATATGAAAGCTTGAAACCCGCGAACCCGATACTGCAAAAACGATTAAGTATAGAATAATGATACGATCGGTTAGACTTCTATTGTGAGGGTATGGATGGAGATGTGGATCCATGAGTTTACCAACCCGTGAACCTGTCCTTTTGGAAAACAACTAAGTATAAGAACTAGAAAGGGGGAAAAGAAGGGAAAAAGAAAAAGGGGAATTTGGGTAAGTATAGAAGAGGGGAAATAAATGGAAAAAATAAGTTGGGAAAATAGAGAAGGGGAGGGAAATTTCGAAAGTGTAAATTGATCTCAACACAACCCTTAATGATATATCCCCCCAAATCCAAAATAGAACTGTCAAAATACAATAGAGGCGATAACCAATGTGTGGCGTGGTTTAGCAAGACTGAAGAATATTTCCATATATATAACATTACAACAGACGAAGAAAAGGTTAAACATGCATCTATGTACTTTGAAGGCAATGCATATGATTGGTACCTATGGTGTAAGGGAATAACTCAATCATACAATTGGAATTCCTTCAAAAATGATTTCTTTAAAAGATTCCAGGGAATCTTTGAAAATGATTTTTTCTCAAATCTCACCAGGTTACAACAAAAAGGCAACATAGATGAATTTACACATCAATGGGAAACCCTCGCTACATGAGTGTTTGGACTATCCGATAATCAATTACTCCAATATTACATAGGTGGTATCAAGCCAAATATCCAAGATGAGTTAAAATTGCATGAGATTACAACTGTCGAAATAGAAAGACACAAAGAAAAGGTGGCGGAAGACAAAATAGATGGCCAATCAAGATTCGGAAAGGTTTATTCAAGAAGGAACATACCTCATACTATACGACCAAACCTACGACATGATAACAGAATAATTTTGGATGCCCGAAGAATAAAAGAATGAAAATGTAAATGCTGTAGAGAGAAATGGGACCCAAGACACATGTGTCGTATAGAAGATAACTGATGTAGGAGCATGATCTCAAAGAAAAAAATCATCATTGGATTTGAAGTCAAAGTCAAGTTTACCAAAGAGAGTTGGTTCTCTTAATTGTTTTTTCTATTTTAATTAAATCAAATCAAATAATACAACAAGGATTTTGAATCCTTGTTTGAAACAAAGATATAAGTTGTTTTGATTTTTAGGCTAGATTGTAGGATCTAGGGTTGAATAAGGTGCTCGATCCAATTTTAGTGGATCAGAGGAACCAAATTTGTTTGTGTTTAAGCCCATCAAAGCTATTGCATTTAGGGGGATTAGTTGGGATTGGAATAAGGACGAAATTGGCAAATTTCTGATTGTTAAATAAAGGGATTAAAAGGTTAGACCGAAATTCTTCATCCCCAAAGTTCATTGCATGTATATGATCAATTATCTACTTCATGAATCATATATAACTCTACAAAATTTCCATCAAATTCGTCGAGAACAAGACTGTAAGTGCGTTCTGAGATTTTAGTTTGAAATATAAGCTCCATTTCAATTATAATTTCTCTGTTTAATACAGTAAAACCATGAGTAATTATATGTTTGAAATCGTGTGGTTTAAGAATCTATCTAGGGCTAACATCAACGATCATAATCCATTTCGGAGAAGGTATATGGCCACAGGTTAACGTTGGGAGCTGTACCCATAATTCAAATCCAATACAGTTTTGTTTTAAGTTTGAAATCCGATCTAGAATCAGACGACTTCTATTCATTGTGGAGGTTATAAAGCATGGTGGTGGACCCTACCTTTGGCAGACCCACAATCTTATGAAATACATTCGTCGTTTGTACAAAATCTGATTGGGTTAAAAAATTTAATATTGGGTGGGAATATTAAAACAAATCTCCACCGTATATCTGTAGATATAATGACTATTGTAGCTTTGTGGGTTGAATTTATAAGTTTTAATGACATTGTCTGCATTAAGTGGTATCAGAGCAAGAAATTTTGATTCATGTAAGTGTATGAAAGGGATAATTTATTTTTCACCTCTTCCGTTGATAAAAGCAAGAGAAATTTAGAATTTTAGTAATTCTCAAAAGAATCTATTACATTCTAAAATGGCATTTTAGTCTTGAAGAGGACAAGGTAGAGGAGGTCGTAGAGGCAGACCAGTTGCAAATGCATAGGTGATGGAAGAAATGACAAATCTGCGTGTAGAAGTTGAAGCCATAAGAAATGTTGGAAGAAGAGATCTTGAAGCAGGTGATGTCGGTGAAGTTGAGCAAGAGGATGATACAGAAGAAGAAGAAGTGACATAAGAGAATCTTGGACTCAAATTATTAAAATCAGTTATGGGAGCTAGTTCAAAGTCCAAAACATAGATAGTTTCATACAATGGAGGCTTAAATATAGAAGAATTGGTTGATTGGATCAATGTGTTAGAAAAACACTTTGACTATGATCAAGTTCCTGATGAAAAAAAGGTGATATTTGCAGTCATAAAGATGAAGGGCCATGCTTTGTTATGGTGGGATGGTGTTCAAGCGGAGAGAAAAAGGAATAACAAACATCCTATCAAAAGTTGGGATAGAATGGTTGCAAAGTTAAAAGGTAAGTTATTACCTAAAGACTATCAACTTGCCTTGTATAGACATATGAAAAATCTGAGACAAAGATTGCTAACTGTTAGAGAGTACACTGAAGAGTTTACAAGGTGAATATTAGAGTTGGTTATACTGAGTATAGATTAGAGAAGGTAGCAAAGTATATGAATGGTCTTAGATTATACATTCAATATGAGTTGAGTTTATTATCACTAAATACAGTGGAGGAGGCATACTGATGTGCCTTAAAGTTGGAAGAAAACTGAATAGAAGACATAATTCAGGAAAATGGAAAGGTCAAGATTACAGAGGTAAGGGACAAACAGTTGGGAAGAATATGTTTTCAACTCAGAAAGAAGAAGTTGATACATCAAATCAAAAAGAACAATCCTCAAGAGGAAGAGGAAGAGACTTATGAGGAAGAATATCTTTTCAAAGAGGTCGAGGAAGAGGCAGAGGATACGAGGTCAAATGTTACAGATGTGGTAAGACAAACCATATGTCATGGGACTGTCCAGAGAATGTTGCAAGACAAGAAATTGTCCAGATTGCACAAGCTGAAAATGAACCAAGAGTACTAGAGGATAATACTGAAGTTCCAGAGGGAGGAGAAGCCTTATTGATGAGGAGAACTTTACTAAAATCAAACAAGGAGGTGCATGAACCAACACAAAGGAAAAACATGTTCAAAACAATGTGCAAAACAAAAGGTAAGTGCTGTAAATTGATTATTGATAATGCTAGTACTGATAATTTGGTTTATGTGGAAATGATTGAGAAGTTAGGACTGCATAAGGAGATGCCTCCTACACCATATAAAGTTTCTTGGCTGCAAAAATGGCATCAAGTATTGGTGAATGAACAATGCAGATTTGATTTCCAGATTGGAAATTATAAAGATCAAATTTTATGTGATGTCATTTCGATGGATGTTTGTCATGTGTTGTTGGGAAGACCATGACAATATGATAGAAATGTGGTGTACAATGGTAGAGATAATATCTTTACATTTGAGAAGGAAGGTAAAAGGCATACTCTTCTTCCTCTTAAGGATGAAAGAGAAGAAGAGAAGACAAGTCCAAAAGTATTGCTGGTCATAGAAAAGGAATTTCTGAAGCATGTGCAAGATGAAGAGGTAAGTTTTGTTGTTGTTGGAAAACCTAGGACTGTTTTGACCAACACAAGAATAGATGACTTGCCTATTGAAGTTCAAAAATTGTTAGAGGAGTATGTGGATATTGTAGTTGATGATTTTCCTAATGAACTACCACTTGTTAGAAGTATTAGCCATCATATAGACATAATTCCTGGAGCTAGTTTGCGAAACAAAGTAGCTTACATAATGACTCCAACAGAAATTGAAGAGATCAACAAACAAGTGCAAGAACCGTTGAACAAGGGATTGTTCAGAGAAAGATTGATTCCATGTGTTGTACCTATAGTACTGAGTCCAAAGAAAGGAGGAGAGAGGAGAATGTGCACAAATTCTAGAGCCATAAACAAAATCACCATCATGTATTGTTTTCCTTTACCCAAAATGGATGATTTGATGGATTGTTTAGGTGGTGCCAAAAGTGGATATCATCATATTAGAATGGGGGAAGGTGATGAGTGGAAAATAAACTTCAAGACAAACAATGGACTATATGAGTGGTTGTTTATGCCTTTTGGTTTAACTAATGCACCTAGTACTTTCATGAGACTTATGAATGAAGTACTTAAGGAATTCACAGGGAAATTTGTCATTGTTTATTTAGATGATATTCTTGTTTTTATTAAAACCAGAGAATAACATGTTAGGCACTTGAACTTAGTTCTAAAGAAACAACATCAAGAGAAACTCTTAATAAAATTGAAGAAATGTTTCTTTATGAAAACACAATTGGTTTATTTAGGATTTATGACTTCACAAGAAAGATTAAAGATGGATCCAAAGAAATTGAAATCAATTAGAGAGTGGCCATCTCCAAGAAACATATTTGAAGTTAGAATTTTTCATGGGTTGTCTAGTTTCTATAGGAAATTTATAAGAAAATTTAGTGGTATTTGTGCTCCAATCCTAGAAACTGTGAAGAAATAAAAACAACCATTTAGATGGAAAGAGGCAACAAAAAAAGGATTCAAACTGTTGAAGGAAAATATTACTGAGAGACCTAACTTATCTCTCCCATATTTCAAAAAAATATTTACAGTTAGATGTGATGCCAATGGGACAACAATTGGAGGCATTTTGAGTCAAGATGACAAGCCAATTGCATATTTCAGTGAGAAACTGAATGAGGCAAAACATAAATACTCCACTTATGATAAGGAATTTTATGAAGTGATCCAAGCATTGAAGAAATGGAGACATTACCTCACGCCTAAAGAGTTTGTTTTATATTATGACAATCATGCTTTGTAGTTCATAAATAAGCAAGATAAATTAAATCAAAAACATGCTAAATGGGTAGAATTCATGCCACATTTTACTTTTGTATTAAAACATATTAGTGGAATCTCTAACAAGGTTGCAGATGCTTTGAGCAGAAGGTGTTTAGTTTTGCAAGAGTTCTAGTTGAGTGTTCTTGGATTAGAACATCTCAAAGATATGTACCCTGAAGATGCAGATTTTAAGGAAGCATATGAAGCATGTTAGAATCCAGTTTTGAGAGATAGAAGTCCACAGATGGATTTGACACTACAAGAAGGATTGTTGTTCAAAGGAATTAATTTCTGCATTCCAAAATGTTCAATGAGAGAGAATTTGTTGCAGGAAAAGCACAATGGAGGACTTGTTGTTCATTTTGGCAATGGAAAAACTTATGTTCAATTGAGTAATTTTTATCATTGGTCAGGAATGAGGAATAATGTTTAGAAATTTGTCGGAAGATGCAAAATTTGTCAGCAGGCAAAAGGTAGACACCAGAACACATGCTTATATCAGCCACTGCCAATTCCAAAAAGACCTTGGGATGATTTGAGTATGGGTTTTGTTTTGGGATTGCCAAGAACTCAGAGAGGCAATGATTCCATTCTTTTTGTGGTAGATAGATTTTCTAAAATGGTGCATTTTATACCCTGTTATAAAACTAGTGATGCAACTCATATTGCAACTCTGTTTTTAAAGAAGTAGTAATACTACATGGTCTTCCTATTAGTATTGTTTAAGAAAGAGATACTAAGTTTGTTGGAAACTTCTAGAGAACATTGTGGAAGAAATTGGGAACACGTATTAACTTTAGTTAAGCCCACCATCCTCAAACAGATGGTCAAACAAAAGTTTGGGTAATATATGGAGACGTTTGGTAAGTGAACATCCTAATCAATGGGATTTAGCTTTACCAAAAGTTTAATTTGCTTATAATGACTCACCCAACAAAAGTACGGGGTTAAGTCCTTTTAATATTGTCTATGGAGTGAACCCAAGAGGAGTATTTGAGCTCAAATATTTGGGATAGATGGAGAAGAGAAGCACAAATGAAGAAGATTTTTCTTCAGATATGCAAATGTTGCATGAAAAAGTTAAAGAACAGTTACATGAAAATAGTTTCAAGTACAAACAGAAAGAAGATTTGAAGAGAAGGGAAGTTGTTTTTGAAGAAGGAGATTTAGTATTGGCACATTTGAGGAAAGACATATTTCTTAGAGGCACATATAACAAACTGAAGGTTAAAAAGATTGGGCCTTGCAAGATTTTGAGAAAGTTTTCAGCAAATGCTTATGAGGTTGAACTTCCAGAAGACATGGGAATCTCTCCCATATTTAATGTAGCAGATTTGTATTCTTATGTGGAACCTGAAGCATAACAATTAACAAATGATTTGGACAAAGACATAGGACAACAAATTAAGTGGCAAAAACAAATTCCTATAGAGAAGAAGCTGCAGATGGAAAGAATTCTAGATACTAGAGTGATCAAGAAGACAAGAGGGAAAGAGTATTATGAGTACTTGGTGAAGTGGAGGGATCATCCACTGGAAGATGCTACTTGGGTAACTGTTGCACTCATACAGAAAAGTGGCAGTACTATAGAATAACTCATGAATAGGAGTTCATGAATTTTTCTGACCTTAGCAGTCTGATGCAGGAGCATGAGCTCAAAGAAAAAAATCATCATTGGATTTGAATTCAAAGTCAAGTTTAACAAAGAGAGTAGGTTCTCTTAATTTTTATTTTTTATTTTTAAATCAAATCGAATAATACAACAAGGATTTTGAATCCTTCTTTGTAATAAAGATAGAAGTTGTTTTGATTTTTAGATTAGATTGTAGGATCTACGGTTGAATAAGGTGCTCGATCCAATTTTAGTGGATCCGATGAACCGAATTTGTTTGTATTTAATCCCATCGAAGCTATCACATTCAAGGGGATCAATTGGGATTGGAATAAGGACGTAATTGGCAAATTTCTGATTGTCAAATAAAGGGATTAAAAGGTTAGACCGAAATTCTTCATCCCCAAAGTTCATTGTGTGTATATGATCAATTGATCGCTTCATGGATAATATATAACTCTGCACAATTTCCATCAAATTTGTCGAGAACAAGACTGTAAGTGCGTTCTGAGATTTCAGTCTAAAATATAAGCTCTGTTTTAATTACAATGTCTCTATTTAATACAGTAAAACCATGAGTAATTACATGTTTGAAATCGTGTGGTTTAAGAATCTATCTAGGGCTACGATCAATGATCATAATCCATTTCAGAGAAGGTATATGCACACGGGTTAACGTTGGGACCTGTACCCGTCATTCAAATCCAATACAGTTTTGTTTTAAGTTTGAAATCCGATGTGGAATCATACGTCTTGTATTCATTGCGGAGGTTATAAAGAATGGTGGTGGACCCTACCTTTGGAGGACCCATAATCTTATGAAATACATTCGTTGTTTGTTCAAAATCCAATTGGGTTAAAACCTTTAATATTACATGGGAATATTAAAACCAATATCCACCATAGATCTGTAGATCTAACGACTGTTGTAGGTCTATGGGTTGATTTTGTAAGTTTTATTGACATTCTCTGCATTAATAACTCAAAACAATTATATACATGTGAAGCAGAAAAAGATGATGATTCAGACTCATAAGAATCAGTAAGTGAAGAAATGGAAAACCCCCAAAATGACATGCCAGACCTCGTGAGTGACAACACACCAAGGATGTCACTCACATCCATCATATACATTAGCCAACAACAAATTATTAAATTAAAAGGACACATAAAAAATGATAATGTCACAGCATTAATCGACACAGGAAGTACACACAATTTTCTCGACATCAATGTTGTAAGGATACTAAAACTATTCATATATCCATCCCTAAACATGAAGGTAATGGTTGCAGATGGAAACAAATTTAGAATGTAGGGAAATTCCATAAGGTGAAACTCCAAATACAAGATTTTAATTTAGAATCAGAACTCTATACTGTACATCTGAGAAGAGTAGACATGGTTTTATGAGTCCAATGGTTACAAACCTTGGGAACTTATTTAGTCAATCACCAAAAACATTTCATCAAATTCGAGTGGAAAGGGAAAAGGTATAAATTATATGGGTTTCAACCACCCCAAACACAAGTTGCATCATCTCAACATATGGAAAAAATGATCCGAAAGGGAGCATGATCCGAAAAATACTTAGATCCTTATTAATCTTTAAAACATAATAACATCTACTTGATCTTCGAAACAAAAATGATTGCTTGACTATTTTCAATTTACATGTGAATTAAATTATCAATCCAAACACACTTTAAGGATGAATAACTTGCAAATAACTGAACAACAATATTAAAATCACATACACAAGTTTGATAACGGAATGCACCCAATTTGGGCTACATCCCCAGGTTTGCTTCCATTAGAGACCTCTTTATTAATACTCAAATGCTAGTATTTTACAATGACCTTTTTTTGCATTAATCAAACTCATCAAGATAGTACACCATCGAATTCCTTGAGAAATTTCGATAAAAATGAGTATAAAGTTCATAAAATTATGTGTTGGAATCCCGTGCAATGCATTACGATGCAACCTCTAAGTTTAGTTACCCTCGGGAACAAACTTAGAGACTGTGCTCTTCAATTATGAGTATGTCCCTTCACCTCAGTCCACACACCATTCAATAGGGGGTTGGGCTTAAAATTCCACCCGAAACTATAGGGAAAACTTAAATGTAAAAATACTTGTAGCCCTTAACAATAGGTGCCAATGGCGCATTGGTTGGGTGGTTTTATTTGTGGGTAGGTCGCGGGTTCAAAACCCCATGACTATCATGTTTTGTTACAACGATGGAATAATATATATATTGTGGTTTAAACTGTTGGTATTTAGTAGCCCCCACGGACCTTGACGATCACGATTGTATGAAAATCCACATGTGTTAGGGTCGAGGGCTTAGCCCTCGACCCTTTTTTCAGCCAATAATACAGACAAACAACTTTAAATATATACGACTCCATATAAGGTCATGACTCAATGCTATGGTTCAACGATTAGGATGTTGGGTTTTTCGGTAGGAGACCTACGTTCGATCCTTCGGGCTCCAACACAATTTTAATTAAGCTTACCCATTAATGACCAATGGGAGGCTACCATGTGGAAGCCTTTCATTGGGCTATCATTTCCACTTGTCAACCCATAACTAGTGCCAACTATTTGTATGGATTGCTAAGTCAGCTTGCGAACTTGTCACGATACGTCACTTGCTTGCCACATGTCACCATATGAGGTATCCATGTCAACACTATACAGCCTGTACAATTGTGCCACATGTCACCCTTTTAGTCATTGTTATCCCCATTTTCTAGGGATAACTAGGAGATCATGTCTCGAGGCCCACAGGTCTTAGACATGGAGTATCGAGAGCAGGATTGACTTGACCTTGGCCCTGGAGGGCCCATTCTTCTTCTTCTTCGCCAGACTTGTCCTGTTAGTAGCAACAGTTTCCATCACCATTGGCTTGGACTTGCATCAGAGAAGACTCTTGCTCCATGAGGTAATTGGTCCAAGGTATCATGGTATGTGTCATGTTTGATCATTATAACTTTCTTATATATGC
>JZKD02S0231348.1:181680-198172 GCA_000966675.3 Picea glauca
ATCCAACACACCTTCTGTGAAGATGACCCTGCAGTTAAATCAAAATTGCAAGAAGAAATGTATACTCAACACAATTTTTACAATGTTCTATTAAAGGGAAATTTACCTTACTTAAAGGAAACCAATTTAGAAGTCGAATGATAAAGGATAAGAATTTTCATCCCATAGCTAAAAAAAAATTCATAGTAAGATGAAGGAACTTGATGAGTGCTAGTGATGCAACTAGAAAGGGATAGAGGAAAAAATTGGTTAGTAGAATGTAGGTATAAAGGATATATAAAGTTAAGATATATGAAGAGAAATTGCAAGGAAAGAAAGCCTTACAGACAAGTAATGTTAGAGTGTGGAATGGACCCTAGTAGGAAACTTAATCTTGATTTATGATGCTCATTAAAGCAAGGTAGGCATGGTGCTTGTTACATGTAGGCACGTTTGTAATAGTGAATTGTTGATATAAAACATGATTTTCCTTGAC
Source organism: Picea glauca (assembly GCA_000966675.3). NCBI lineage: Eukaryota > Viridiplantae > Streptophyta > Pinopsida > Pinales > Pinaceae > Picea > Picea glauca. Next base: position 182,156 of record JZKD02S0231348.1, read on the forward strand.
TATGATGAAAAGAATCATTTACTAAAGATTTAACCCGGGAAAAATTTAATTTGTATGACTTAAGAAGAAAGTGAGATTGACGACAATGACCAAACTATGAAGTGATGAGATTGCATGAAAATCAATTAGCAGTATCTTAGTCAATGTTCCTAAGCAAGTGAAACTTTGTGATGGTGTATGTATTATATCACTTGAGTTAGAGTGATAATCAAGTAAGTGATAATTGGTGATAATTGGTGATAATTATGAAGATATTCTTGTATCGAAATCAATAAAAGATTCACTTAAGGCAATAACATATAATGAGATAAGATTCTAATTGGTTGTCAAACTAGTAGACTATACTTTAAATATGTCATTTTGAGAGAATAAATCTACAAGAGAAGCTTGTCTTTTCATTAATTTAATTATCAGTGGTAATAAAATAGAGTTTGGACATAGTAGGGTGCCTACTAAATAGGGTTGGTTTCAATCAATATACTAATACATTCAACATGTTTTAATCAAGTGAAGGTCTAATGGGACCAATATAGCACATGGTTTGTTATCATATAAGACACATACAAGTTGTGTCACAAATTTTTCCTCATATTGAGAATGACCATAACTTCAGGACAAATTTTCTTGAAGGGTGGTTGTATGTAATGCCCCATATTTTGACCTTAGACAATTAGAACTTTGATTTTACTCATCTGGGTAATTCTTTTCTTAGTAACTATTTGGACTTAGTTAGACTGATATAGACATTTGGGATGTGCATATATGGACCTATTTATGTTTTGCATGATGCTATTTTTATTGTTATATGTTCATAATTATGATAATTATGAGAATTGTTCAAACATGAAAATTAAAATATGGAATTTTGGTACATGGATACTAGTTCAAGTTTGTGAATGCATAACAGATGTAAGACATGATAAAATTAGACATGCATTTCTTAATTGAGCATCAATACAAATATGGATCCTTATATGAAAATATGATATATATACATTGATATGAGTTATTGGTGAACTAACCTACAGGTTGATGAGCTATGTGATAGCCAAATGACTATAGTGTTGAGGTAACTTGGATGTCATAGACGTCAAGAAGATAGTGTATGTTATAAGTTGTACTTATTATTTAATTTATTATTTGAAATATTGCTATGATTTGGGGCAAGTGTGGTTTTGACAGGACACACAACTTGCCCAGAGTGGTTGTTTGATGGTGTGACTCTAAGAACAATAGTTTCACAATATGAATTAATGCAGGGTGTTGACCCTAGTTCTATGAGGAGGGGTGGAGGTATTTCCCACCGTTTATCCTCCAAAACCTAGAGTCATGGTAGGACTGTGTGAAGTCATGCTCCCCTAGACGTGTGATGGTGACTGCTACTTTCCTGCTAGGGAAGCTTGGTTGAGATGTCTGACACTTCCTATTATGAGTTCTATCTGGAGTTAGGTCAATATAGTTGATGCTCCAACTTAATCTAGCAGAGGAAATGATAAGATGCAAGATGGAAGTGGGTTAGGAAGGAAGGATGATTTGGTATTAGTTGAGAATATTTATTTGGGATTAGATGTGCCTCTCTTGTTTTCTCCCTTGGTTCCAAAACAATGATTTTTATTCCCTTTTTATATTTCAAGTGTAATGATCAATTATTGATGACTTTTTGTAGTTTTATTAGTTAAAGTTATTGAATGGTTCATTTGTTGTCATGGATGCCTTGATGTGATCATATAGAAACTGTGCACCAGAGATAGTGATTGTTTATCATTAGTACATGCACGAGCTATGTGTCCACTAGCTACGCACACATACCCTACACATGTACACTATTACAATTAATTAATGTGTTAATTATTAAACTAGATTATTAAGTATTTAATTGAATGGTTTAATAATTGTGTAAATTATATTGCATAGAAAAATATCTAATAGGATTAAATAACTTCTTTGACTTTGATTAATGGTTGGTATGATGAATTAAATGAGTATGGTGCGTTGTCATGTATATTTTGGGGGAATTTTCAAATTTCATTTATAAGCTAGCATGCGAACAAAGGCTTTGCATTTTATTTATTGTTATTTTATGCAAGTCATTTATATTTTAGTTTTATTTTTAAATTTTCCCAAAAATCTAGATAGGGGAGGTTGATGACTAATAATGAGGATGGTTGAGGAGACTTGGGGAAGGGGAAATGTGTTGGGTATGTGTTATATTATTTTCACAAGTAGTAGCTTATGAGCGTATGTGCCAGGCGTGCAGGGGGGCAGATTCCCCCATAATTTGTTTTCTACATCGGGACCACATTTTTTGGGACCACATTATATTTAGGTGGTTTTTCGGCACATGGTTTATTTGCAAATGGTTTTCTATTTTCAGTTAAGGAATTAGGGTTTTGGACTAATCCAGGTGATTGGGTTAGGTTTTTGGATGTCGCTGGCTCCTATATGTATTTTGTATTGTAAACATTGTAACACAATGAATGAATATAGAATATGTTGGTTTTCCCGGTTTTGGGTTTCCAGGGGAAAAATCTATGTGTAATGTTTGTATTTACCATTGTATATTTTCTGTTCTTTTTATGAATATCTGTTTGTAGTAAATATTGTACAAGGTTAGAATTTACAAAATGGAAACTTGATAAATAGGAGAGGGGGTTGAGAGGTTGGAAAATTATTGGAAGATATATTTGTTGTGATAGTTTTCTTAGATCTTATGTGCTTTGTTGTTCTTGGATTCATGGGCATGGAGGGCCAAGAAACCGAAAGGTTTCTTGGAGCTAGGAAGCTGGCGAGGCTCCTAGTTGGCTGGGAGGATTCTATTGTTTCACTCTGGGAAATTAGGAAAAGAATGCTTGGAAGCATCATCCTACCACTGGTAGGACTACATTGCAAATGGTCATCTTCAACAGACTAGGGAGGAGGTATTTTACTTGTTATATTTTGTTATGTTTCTATTTAAATATTTTAATCATAAAGTTAGCATCTTATTTATCTCATCCTTTTATGTAGACTTGTATATTTAGATTCTGATTTTGAATATTTAGCATTGAAAAAATTGTAAAAAAAGTTATCAATATGTTGTAGGTTATTCCATCTATGAAAATATAAAATTTTGTTTACAGCTAATGGATGTGTTTAAATTATCAAATATTATTTAGTATCATCTAATGGTGAGGTGCTACAACTTCTGTGGCAGTAGTTGGTTTGGGCCATGTCACAATGACTTCTACTTTTTCAAGATCTATTTTTAGTTATCCATTTCCTACAATATATGCCAAATATACTAGAGAAGTTTTTCCAAATTCACATTTAGACATTTTGATATACAACTTCTCCTTTTTCAAGAGTTCAAATATTGTCTTGACATGATTTATATGATATTCCCATTTTCAACCAAAGATCAATATACCATCTAAGTAAACAATGACAAAATAATATATGTAAGGTATGAACACATCATTCATTACGCTCATAAATGTCGCAGGTGCATTGCATAAACCAAATTGCATAACTAACCATTCAAATAACCCCTGCTTTGTCTTGAAATAAGTTTTCCATGTGTCACTTTATACTATTATGATCCGATGGTAACCACTTCTCAAGTCCAACTTAGTGAAATAAACAACATTCTTTAATTGATCCAACAATTCATCAATTTTGGGAAGAGAATCTTGTTTATGGCTCAAAAGTCAATACACATCCTCCACATGCCATCTTTCTTCGACACTAATACAATAGGAGAACCACACAGAGAGGAGCTTAGTCTGATGACTCCTTTATCAAGTAGATCATGAACTTGATTATGTATCTCTATATTCTCTATCACTGATAATCTATACATTCCAATGTTAAGAAGAGGAGCATCTTATTGCAAATGGATTTCATATTCAACCTCCCTCTTAGGAGGCAACCCTCTAGGTTCCTAAAATAACTCATCATAGTTAGATACAATTTTGACGAACTCATGTTTATGATATAGATCACAATATGATAAAGCACCTGTTATATCTTCTTCTTTTTGTTTCACTATCAAGAGAACAAAATATTTACTTACGCTCATGAGTCTCTTCATTTTCTCTATGCTCACTAAAGAAGCATTAGTTTTGATTGGATGAGATCTGACAATAAATTCAAACCCATCCTTGAAAAGATGATATTTATTCTCTTCACGATAGAATATTCCCTTCCTTTCAAATAGATATGGACTGTCCAAGACAATTCCACAAATTTCAAAAGGCACACAATCTAACTCAACCTCATCAAAGAACTTAATTGTAATTCCAAATCTGATCATACATTTTTTGTCACCTTCAACTTAGCATATTCACATACCCAACCTAATGGATATGTATTTTATGAGGTGTCATCTTCAAACCCAACTTCTTAACAATTTCTTCAGATATTAACTTAACTTGAGATCCACTATCAAATAAAGTATCTACCTTTGTATGTTTGACTATAACTCTGACATGGAAAAGATCGTTGCTTTTCTTTTGATCAATATCACTTTCCAATTTGGTGGATTTAACTGAAGAATTAGAATTGATATTAGATATATCTTCACTTCCTATTGCCATGATCTTATATTCATCCCTGGAATCTAATCCTAGATCTTGTCGAGATGATGTAATAGTCTTTTTCTTCCCTTTATCCTAGAACTTCTTCAGTTTTAATTCTAGATGTAGTTTCCAACACTGTGGTTCCTCATGTCCCTTTTTATTACAATGGGAACATGTAGGTATTCCCTAAGCTTGATTTAATGTAGATGTCTTCTTACTCTTCCATTTTACTTTTGGTTTCATCTTGAACTTGTATGGATTCTTATCTTTGATTGCATGCTTACCCTTACTAGCCTCCAGATGTGTAGCTTGTACATACACTTTATCAATGTTACTAGGGTTAAACATTAAAATAATATGTCGAAGGCATGAGTGCATGTCACCAATCTACTTTAGAAGAGTTTCATGGGTATACAATGAAATTCCTAAGGATAGTGCCCTCTTTTTGAATTCTTGTGTATATGCTTTAATAATCTGGCCTTTACCTTGTCTTAGATGCTTCCATTCTATAATTGTCGTTTGAGTATAATCTAGTGGATAAAATGTTTTTCTTATAGCCTTAGTACATTTATCCCAAGAGGATATTACTTTACCCTTTTCAACAAGATCAACTTGCGTCTTACTCTCCCACCATATTAAGGTTTTGCCACTTAGTCGAAGAGAAACTAATTGTATTTTTGCAATGTTGTCCATGATCTTTTGAACCCTACAATATACCTCTACTTTCTTGATCTAGTTGTCCAATTTATCGACATTCAATTCTCCATGATAGGCCGGTAATTCAAACTTGACATCCAATTTTAACAAAGGAATATTATGATCAAACTTCTTAGAGGGATTATTTTTATGTGAAGAATGTTTACTTCCCTAAGAAGAATGTGATGGTGAGGATGACAGTGAGGAGGGTTCTGAAGGGCCACCTTTGTCACCTTTTCCTTCCTCTTTGATTGGTTCAAGTTTTTCTGATGTATCTTTCTCCTTGGCCTTCTCTCAACCCTCATACATTTATTCCACCATGGATTTCATTAAATTAAAAGCCTCGATGAAATCATCTTAGGAGTTGTAAGGACCCAATTTTCTTGGTGAAGTCATTTCTCTTTGACGAGAAAAACTTCTTTAACCAATCTCAGGATTGTAATTAGCAAGTTTTCCTTCTCCTCGCTTGGGTTTGGACCTTGTAAGAATTCACTCTCAAACACTTGTCAAACCTGCTCTGATACAGACTTGATCCGAAAATTCCTTAGATTCTTATTAATCTTTAAAACATAATAACATCTACTTGATCTTCGAAATAAAAATGATCACTTGACTATTCCCAATTTACATGTGAATTAACTTATCTATCCAAACACACTTTAAGGATGAATAACTTGAAAATAACTGAACAAAAATATTAAATTCACATACACAAGTGTGATAACAGAGTACACCTAATTTGGACTATCTCTTCAGGTCCACTTCTAATAGATACCTCTTTATTAATGCTCAAATTATTGTGTTTTACAATTGTCTTTTTCTACATTGCTCAAACTCTGAAACATAGTACATTGTTGGCACAGGGGCAGACCTAGGGTTCAACGCTTCAACAATGCACCAACAAAACCCTAACTACCGGCCCTTTCGGCAACACCTGTGAAGAAGATGAAGTCTCACCTAAGGTAGAGGCAGGGGTGGTTGCAGGACTCGAGTGTTTGCAACCTTAGCTGGGACAGAGATCTATGATTACAATATTATAACAAAGCACTTAGTAGTTTTCATTCATTAGTACTTAACCCTTGTCTACAACGCATATAAACCCTAATTATAGCACAACACAGTATTCAACAAGATTCAACACATTCAAGCACTAAGAACATCAACATAGATCAGATCTAACATATCACTCACATCATTAGGCACTAAGCTATCATATTCATCTAAGAATACATCATGTCACTAAGAACTAATCATCATTATGAAATGGCATTTCAATTTTGAAGAGGACATGGAAGAGGAGGTTGTAGAGGCAGACCAATTGCAAATGCAGAGGTGATGGATGAAATGAGAACTCTGCGTGCAGAACTTGAAGCCATAAGAAATGTTGGGAGAAGAGATCCTAAAGTAGGTGATGTCGGTGAAGTGGAGCAAGAGGATGACACAAAAGAAGAAGAAGTGACAAAAGAGAATCTTGGACTCAAATTATTAAAAGCAGTTACGAGAGCTAGTTCAAAGTACAGAGCATAGTTTCATATAGTGGAGGATTAAATCCAAAAGAAGGTGGAATTTGCAGTCACAAAGATGAAGGGCCATGATTTATTATGGTGTGATGGTGTTCAAGCAAAGAGAAAAAGGAATAACAAACAAACCTGTGTATGTCGGAAAATTTTCATTACTAAACCTAGGCCATTCTAAAGTGGAGGCTGAGGCATTAGAAGAACTAAAACTGGTAGATATTGAGCACATAAAGCATGACCCTTATCAATTAGTAAGCGGACATTTGATGCACTGTAATATGAAAGCTTATGAGCACAAAACATCTGTTTATAATGATATATTCAAGGAAGTTAAAACCTATGAAGAGGTATTGAACAAGGTATGGGCCATGTCACCTGACTCATAGGTTGGTTTCATGTCATTCCATATTCATAGGTGAAGTTGTTTACCAAAGCGTTTGCAGGGTGAATCCACGACCCCTCCTCCAAAGCAGGAAGGTCCTCCCCTTGGCTTTGAAATAGAGGTACAGGATAAAGCAAATACAAAGGGAAAAATGAAGGAGGGTGAAATGCCTTCGCAAGAAACAGAAGTCCCCCAGATAGAAAAATCAGAGGCAGGGAAAGGAAAGGAGTTGGAAACACCCTCAGAAATCCCTGAGAGTTTTCCCAAAAAAGTAGGAGGAACAACATCGACAGAACTTGGAAGTCCCATTACTTCTTTGACTCCAGTGCAGTCTACTTATGGAAACCCCCATGAGGGAGCTCTATATGTGAGTTATCTTGAGCCTATTTCTAGGGATGATATTCCTTCATTCGATTATTTTTTCAGTAAACAGAGGAAGGCTATCTTGAAATGGGAGATGCATCCAAGAGGAGATATGATGATTAAAAAACACAAGATCATTATTGATGGACAAAAACTTAAAGAGGGAGAATTTGCTACAGAAATAGCAGGCACAATGGGAGCTTTAGTGTCAACGAATTTATACCCTGTGGGTAGTTTGAAAACTATGTTGGAGTAGAGAGATCAGAGGATAGCTCAGTTACAGGGTCAATTAAAAGAGACTGAAAGAAATATCAGGTGGGAGATAAAAAAGGGTCTAGAACAAGCTAGATTAAATGATATTCAAGAGATTCAAAAAATGAAAGCAAGATTAGATGAAGCAAATCAGAAAATACAGGTCACTCAAGCACAAGCCCTATAGCAACAGGAAATGAATAAACAATTACAGAACAATATGAGCTCAATCCAAAATCAAGTGGTAGAAATGGAAGCTTTTCAAGCCCAGGCTTAAGAAATTCATGCAAAAATAGAAAAAGAGCAACAGGGATTGATCTCTAAGTTAGAAATTATTCAAACTTACTTTCAGGAGACAAGAAGATCCTTGGAGAATATTCTCCTAAAGGAAAGAGAGACAAAAGCAGCCAGAACCACTTTTCAAAAGGCAGTGACTCTTTCAGCAAAAGAGGAAATTGGAAAGACTCATAAGTTATCTGTTTCAGAACAGATCAAAGGGGATGTAATACTCAAGGTTTGGGAGGCAAGCCTCACTAAAAATAAAAAAATAACAACCAAGGAGTTTAACGATGATTTCCAAGCAATTTTTTATCTTCTAGATAAGGATTCATTGAACTTGGGAAGAGACATTTGTTCCGGATTATTAGGGGAAATAACATTGGTAACCATCAGTTAAAATTCAAGGAAGATCTAGAAGAAATTCAGATAGAGATCTCACGGATTAAGGTAATTGATGTTACACAGATAAATAAGTGGATGGTGAGACCAAATTTAAAGTTACAAGCTATTGAGTTTACAAGAAAGATAGTTGAAGACCGTCTACCAGGGCTACAGAAAAAATTCTTCCTATTCCAGGCGAAAGATATTCCAGAGGTTCCTAGAGTGTTGGTGCACCTCCTGGGAAAATGTATTGATTGTCTCAAAAGAGAAGAAGCAAGTTCATCATCAAAGAATTAAAGTATTATTTTGAAAATTTCATCATCGAAATTAATCAAAGAAGATAAATATAGAAATAGAAACGGTTCACTATTTCATATTCATGTAACCGTTAGTCTTCGGAAATTAGTCAATCACCAATAGAAAAAAGGTTGGGTGATCATGTATAAATATAATTTCACAAGACTGAGAAGAGGCTTTTTTTTTTTGGGGGGGGGGCGATATTAGAAGTTTTCCGATTTATGATAATATAGATGATGCAAAAGAGATTCTGAATTATGTCACCTTGAAGCTATGTGTTCCTTCACTCTGTTTTCAATATCTTTCAATATCTTGTATTCCATGTCTTTCTAATGAATGATCAGCTATAGTTTAATTCAAAATTCTACTGTAGTTTGAATTTATTTGACTATCTAATTATTTACAGTTTTTCCTCTGTGATTTCTACCAACAGTTTCAAGACCTGTAGGTCTGTTGGATGGTTATATCTTATAATTCATTAGAAATATTGTTTCCCTTCCCTTCTTCTGTTATGATATGAGATTCTTTCAAGATTAAATCCTCATATTCTCTAACAGTGTTTCTTTGTGGTTATTTTAATATTCTCAAATTACTTCAAGTACAGGAAACGACCTTTATTTTTATTATGTTATTATTTTGAATTCTAAAATTACTTTTCTATTTCATCCAACAAAACTAAAGCGACAAAATTTCTAAAAACTTTTTATAATTTAATAAAATTTAAATCTTCATGACTGTCCCAAGTAATAGACAACCTAACATAGAACCCGACCTACAGGATCAAACTAGCATTGCTTTGAACCTATTTAATACTATCCTGCAAACAACAACTTCCCGAGTTGAATTAGAATGTTCATGGGCAGTTATTGAGAGAGAAATCAACATCCAAGAGAAATGGGAAGCTAGAGAGAGACAGTTGAGAAACCAACTCTAATTTAACCTTATCAGTTGATTCTTACTCCTTAATTCTCTTTATTTTTCGGATGCCTTGACGATATATTTTAAAACCTTAAAGTATAAACTCAGGAACAACATCTTTTTGGTGTCGTTGCTGGGAAACGAAACTTTTCCCTAGGAAGAATGACACTGATACTTTCTTTCTTTGATAGTGAATAAAGATAGAAAACCTTCTAAGGCTACCTTTATTTTTCACTTGGCGACTCCACGATAAGTAAATTGGATATTAGCCTAAACAACACCAGAAAGAACCTGGACGACAAGCAGACCTCGCCAGTCTCTGATTCAGAAAAGATTTTAAAATCACGAAGATCCTTTAGACAAATCACTTCACCCATACATACTATTTGTCAGCCTGATTTTGCGTAGTTGAACGTTTCGGAAACACTTGAGAGATCTGTCTCGCTTCCCCTCTCATATGATACGTTCTCTTTTCCTGAGGTATTTTTTTCATATTTTCGTGAACCTTCTCCTCACACATTGTGAGCTTCAGCCTCGAATCTACCAATGGCTACACATGGAGGTGTTGGAGCTGGGGGTGGTGCCCCAGGAGGACCAACAGGTGGTCGAGTACCGCTTCCTAGAATCTTTGCTAAAGTAGCTGCTAGATATGCCCCCCTTGTCCTCCCAGTTCCCCTACACGATCTTCCCGAAAATTATATGAAAAGCCTTCCCAAATTTATAGGGGAAGGAGATTTAACCGCTCAAGAACACATAAATTTCTTTGACCAATTTGCCGACATCCTCGGAATCGGACACGAAGATGTTTATTCTAGAATCCTCATTCAGACTTTCGAGGGACAGGTGAGGACCTAGTTCTGAGCCTTAGCATTCGGATCTCTAAGATCTTACAAAGAACTTGAAAACACTTTTATTAGACAATGGGGTGAGAGGAGTGACCACCTCTATTACCTAACTAAATTTGGAGCCCTTAGAAAGAAAAACTTAGAATATGTTCTTGAGTTCATGCAAAGGTTTAACAAGTTGTATAATAAAATCTCGGTTGAGGTCAAACCTTCTCAACCCACAACAAAGGTGACTTTTGTTGGCGCCTTTGATCCTGATTTCACCTTATTATTGAGAGAAAGGAGATCAATAGATCTCATGAAAATGCAAGATGATGCTCTTGAGATTGAATCGAACATGATGGCATCAAGGAAATTAAAAGAAAAACTAGAAACCGGGAACAAAGAAAATAGGAAATTCAAAGAACAAGGTGGATCCTCAGGATCGGGTAAATCCTCGGGAGATAAAATAGACGAGATGGCTAGGGTAATTAGAGAACTTTCAAATAAGATCTCAAAAATGGAACTAGAGAAATCGAAAAGGGATAATTTTCCTAGGAAGGATTTTAAAAGGAATCCTGATCCTCAAGCCCCACAGAAAATAATTAAAAAATGAGGATCAGAAAATCCCAACCCCCTTCAAAAGTGAAAAATTCATTGGAGAGGAAAATCTAGAAGATTTTGAAGAGTTTGATGAGGATATTAATAATCTTGGCGACGATAATAAATCACCTTATTTATCGAGACAAGATTACGAAAAATCCTTAAATAAAGAAATTAGATCGAAAGATAATGTTAGCAACGATACGTCTGAAGATTTGGCCTATCATGGTATCGCAGATGATATTATAGTTGAACTACAGGAGAAATATAATTTAAGACCTAGGAACAAGATTCTTCCAACCGTCCCAATAAAAAAGATCTTTCCTAGGGGAGAAACAGATGAAGTAGCTCCAAAGGTTGCTGAAAAACAGACTGCAAAAACCCAAACCACTGACACGCAACCTGTCAAGTCAAAGTCAGTAGGAACACCCGCCATGAAAACACAGGTCCCTATGAGTGAAACAAAATCCGTACCATAAAGAAAATTTGAAAAGAAAGGAATTGAACCCCCCAACATAGAGAGCGATAAGACCCTGGAAAATTTTAGTCTAGAAAATGAAATAAATAAAATCAAAATCCCTATCCCACTTGTTGAACTGGATAAAAATCCCATATACATAAAACAAATTGCCAAGATGATTAGATTTTCAGAAGATGAAAGCCAAGTCGATGACATCAACTTAGAAGATGACAAGCTTAACATAGTTTTTGGTCCACATTTCGAAGGTGCGAGAGACACTGTGACCCCCTTCTATATCACGTTGACCTTGTTCGACCAACTACTTCATAACTGTATGCTAGATTCTGGAGCATCTCATAATGTGATGCCAAAATCCATTATGGAGAAATTAGGTCTCGAAATCACCAGGCCATATGGAGATTTATATTCATTTGATTCAAGAAAGGTCAAATTCATAGGCATGATTAAAGACCTGGTGGTAGGTCTGGCACAAATACCTGCAAAAAGCATTCTTATGGACATAGTGGTCACCGATATCCCTCATAAATATGGTATGTTTTTATCTAGGTCATGGGGTGCCAAGCTTGGAGGATCTCTCCAACTTGACATGACATATGCTACGATTCTAGTTTTTGGAGGACAGTACACGCGTTTATACAGAGAAACTAGGTTGGCTTTCACGGTAGGTGATCCACATAACCCAAATAACCACCCTATATATATTGCCAATCAAGATTTAGGAAATTGTATCTTATCTATTGATGACGATTTTGAGGTAGGTATAAACGAAATTTGTATAGAAGAAAACACAAAAAAAGAAAAAATTAAAAAAAATGTATATAGTACTGGTATATGGAAAATGTTTTTTTACGGTGCTTCATCCTACTTAGGAGCTAGAGCAGGGGCACTCCTTGTGGCTCCTGATGATCAATTTGTAATCCCCTTTTCCTATAGACTACAATGGAACGTGGATTGCACGAATAACGTATGCAAGTATGAAGCCTTAGTTTTAGGATTAGAAGCCGCTAGGAGAATGAAAATAAAAAAAAAATCGAAGTTTTTGGCGACGCTAAGTTAATCATAAAACAGGTGAACCGACAATACCAGGCCAAAAATCCTAGGTTGAGGTCCTATAGGAATTGTGTCTGGGACCTGATCGAGAATTTATTCTCCTCTGTGAATGTTCATTTTGTTCCAATGACTGAAAACCAACAGGATGATGCGTTAGCCAAAGCAGCCTCAACTTTCACACCTCCCACCGCATTTAAATTAAAGTATCACATAAAAATGAGGCATGGACCTTCAATACCAAATAACATACAACATTGGCAAGTCTTTGAGGATGATGAACAACTTCACAAATTTTTAGAATCAATAGATGAGTTTGTCGAAACGCATACTGATCAAGAAAATCAAAATGATCCTATTTGGATCATGCAGGAAGAGGAGGATCCTCAAGAGTTCCACGATAAAATTGTGAATCACCGAATGCTCGTTCTTAAAAATAACCAGATCCCCAAGGACCTGATTCCCTTGGAAATATTATTCAATCAAGATGATATCCCTTCAAAATCCACTCTACAACCTCAACCTGAAGAGGTTGAGGATTATGACATAGGTACCAAAGGAAACCCTCGGATGGTGAAACTATCCAAATATCTGTCTACAAAAACCAAAAATAAATACGCGGAGTTGCTTAGAAAGTACAAAGACGTTTTTGCTTGGTTGTATGAAGAGCTGAGAACCTATGACACCTCTGTGATTGAACATAAGATACCCCTGAAGCCTGGTGTCAAACCCTTTAAACAAAAACTCAGACAAATCAACCCTATCTTATTGCCTACTATAGAAAGGGAAGTCAAAAAACTACTATATGCAAAGATAATTGTACCACCGATATATTTCGATTGGATAGCAAACCTGGTCCTGGTTAGGAAGAAAAACGGGGAAATTAGACTGTGTGTCGATTTCAGAAATCTAAATAAGTCCTCTCTCAAAGATAATTACCCCCTACCCAAAATGGATCACGTTTTAGAAAAAGTAGTGGGGGCAAATAGGATGTCAATGATCGACGGGTTTTCAGGGTACAATCAAATTGTCGTCAGCGAACATGATAAAGAAAAAAAAGCCTTCACCACCCCTTGGGGTACATTTATGTATGACAAGATGCCTTTTGGTTTAATGAATGTAGGTACTACTTTTCAACGTGCTATGGATATCACTTTCCTTGGCGAAAGGGACAAATTTTTGGTTATCTATCTCGATGATTTAACCGTTTTTTCTAAATCCAATGAAGATCATATGATACATCTCAAGTAGACGTTTGAGAAATGTCGTAGGTTTGGTTTGTCTTTAAACACCCAAAAGTCTCACTTTTCTATGCAAGAAGGTAAACTCTTGGGCCATATTGTGTTTCGAGATGGAATTAGAATTGACCCTTAAAAAGTTGAAGATATAGACACAATAAATATCCCTAGGAATGTAAAAGAGATTCAGTTATTCTTGGGGAAAATAAATTTTTTGAGAAGATTTATTCCAAACTTTGCTGAAATCATGAAATTGATCACAGATATTCTAAAGAAAAACAGTGAAATGAAATGGACAGGAGAAGTTAAAGCATCGTTTGCACGCATCAAGAAAGTTATAAGTGAGGCACCCGTACTAGCAAGCCCTAATTATCTAAAGGATTTTCTTATTTTCTCGTTCACCTCCGAACACACACTTGTCGCGGTACTCCTCCAGAAGAATGAAGAAGGTTTCGAGCAACCGATAGCCTTTTTTAGCAAAAGTCTTAGAGACGTTGAACTTAGATATAATATAATGGAAAAACAAGCATATGCTATGGTGAAGGCGTTAAAGGCTTTTAGAACCTATGTGTTGCACTCTAAGGTGATTGCGTATGTACCTACTAGCTCCGTAAAAGATATTTTGGTTCAATCCGACAGTGATGGCAAAAGAGGGCGGTGGCTTGCCAAAATTCAAGAATTCGACATGGAGATAAAAGCAATGAAACTAGTAAAGGGATAAGGTTTAGCTAAACTCTTAGCTGAATCAAATTTCAAATCTCTTGGAATAAATGGCTTACAGGGAGGAGAAGAGTGTGTGGACATGAATGAACTTGATGAACCAATAGTCAAAATCTGAATCAAAGAGAAATTTGCTTCATCAAATTGGTACAAAGACATAGTGTCCTACTTGTTGACCTTGAAGTGCCCAAATGACTTACCCCCATCTAAAGCCATAACGCTGAAGTTGCATGCGGTCAAGTACTGTATATCGGAAAGACGATTATATTGGAAGGACCCACTTGGCTTCCTGTTGGTTTGTTTGGTCGAATCAGAAACAGAAAAGGTCATAAGCCAATTTCATGAAGGAGTGTGTGGAGGACACCGCGCCTGGAGGGCAACGGCTTATAAGATCCTGAGGGCAGGGTATTATTGGCCTAAAATTTTCTCATATGTCAACGCCAAGGTCTGAGTTTGCAACCCTTGCCAATTTTTCTCAGGCAAACATAAACTCCCAGCAATGCCATTGGTTCTGGTCAAAACAGAAGCTTCTTTTCAACAATGGGGATTAGATTTCATAGGCAAAATTAATCCTCATTCTAGCGCTCAACACAGATGGATCCTGACTGTTACAGATTACTTCACCAAATGAGTGGAAGCTATTACAACTAGAAGGGCTAGTGATTCGGTTGTTATAGATTTCTTAGAAGAGAATATTTTGTCTAGATTTGGTTGCCCCTGAAAGATAGTCACAAATAACGCACAGGCTTTTAAATCTATGGCTATAGTCAGTTTTTTCCAAAAATATAATATTGTGCTTGGTCATTCCATGACATAATACCCTCAGGGAAATTGTCTGGCCAAGTCTTCAAACAAGAACCTAATCAATATAATTAAGAAAGTGTTGAGCGAAAACAAGAAATTTTGGCATGTGCATTTGAAATACACTTTGTGGGCAAATCGAAAAAGTCTATTGGTACTTCCCCTTTCCAAATGGTGTACGGGACCGATGTAGTGTTACCTATAAATCTAACTCTTCCCATAATGAAACTTTGGCAAGATGAGAAGGAAGAACCAAATCATGTCACTAGAAGAATAAACCAGCTGATTGAAGTCCAACAGCACAGGGCCGAGGTGGAGGAAAGGCTACAGAAATACCAGGATGACATGAAAGCGCTATTCGATCGTAAGGCCAAAGACAGGGATTTTCTCCCCAGAGATTTGGCTTTAAAATAGGATTCTAGGAAGGAGGACTCGAGAAAACATGGTAAATTTGATCACATCTGGTATGGACCATTCAAGGTTGCATCTCCTAAAGGAAAAATCTCGTTTCTGCTAGAAAATTTGGACGGTAAAATCCTGGATGCCCCTGTCAAAGGGCGTTATTTAAAACACTATATGGAATAGTTGATTTCCGGAATTCCCACTATATATATTGGTTTGTTTATTCTTTTGATTTCATATTTTTCTTTGGTAAGTCTACT
>JZKD02S0231348.1:219900-232466 GCA_000966675.3 Picea glauca
AACCAACAATGTTGGCCCGTGAATGATTTTTGTTTAAAAAAAAAAGAAATAGTGGGTCCGCTAAATCTGGCGGACCATGCCAAATCTATACAGCCGTTAGCGGAGTTTCTAGTGGGCTGCTAAACATAGTGGAAGTTCAAACAATGGATATATATATATATATATATATATATTAACCACTACCAAAAACAGAGTCTGGCAGGTTCGACCCCGGAACCTTCGGCTAGTACAAAGCCTTTAAAAATCTACCCTAACCAATGTGCCAAGGGATGTGGCCTGGTATATCTGCCACCTTTATTATTTAAAAATGCTTATTCGACCAAAGACGGGGGAAGGCACGCGCGACCGTGTTGTACAATCTGACATAGATTTCGAGATGAATGTTGTCATAATTGCAGGTACAGAGGGCACAAAAAATGAGCAGGATTTCTCTTGGGCCTGGGAATGATAGAGTCGGATCAGAGTGTGGAAACATTCATTTTTGGGTAATTCGATGCCACGAATCCAATGGTGATGTTTTTTTATTTTTTTATTTGAGCATTATTTTTGCAGCTTGATTCAAAATGAGGTATATTCATGTATTTGCTAAATTCTTTTGTTGAGTTAATAAAAGAGCCTACCCATTTGAGAGCAGGACTCGGAGACGTAGTCCAGAAGGGATGAACTCTGTTATCAAGTTTTTTTTTTGGATCTGATGCTTATGTCTCTTCATTTCTAAGTTTTCCCTTCTTTAATGGTGCACATTAATTTATGCTCATTTAATACAATTATTTATAAGTCACGATGAAAATATCTTGGATCATGATGGTATTAGAGCAGTCATATTTGACTTGAATTGTTGAGTGTGAATGCTTACTAGGGATAAGCATAATCAGGGTGAAGGAAATCTAAATACTTTCAATCCTGAAGTTGTCCGTGTATCCAGAAGGAAGAAAATGGCAGAAGAGGACAAGCGTGATGAATAGGATAAAAACTTTCACATGGTATTTTATCGCATGTCAGAAATGGTCGAGCGGATGTATGGATATTACGAGAAGAGGATGAAGAAGAAAGGGAAGAAAAATGAAGCACATGCAGATGATGATGCTTCGATAAACCAAGGGGTTGGAGCAGATTCTCCTGAGCCTCCATCTTCACCTTCGAGTTCTAGTTCTTCTTCCTCTGAGCACTCTCATCATTCTAGCCATAAAGCCTCTTTTAAGAAACCATTATTAAATCTTGATGTAAAATTTTATTTACCTATGTTTAATGGAGATGCTAATCCTGAACATCTAGATAATTGGACCGACAGGTTGAAGTGTAGTGTCGTGTCTAGCATATTGACGAAGAGGAAGTTAAAGTGAAACTGGCTTCTCTTTGGTTGTAAGGCATCACTCTCGTATGGTGGGAGAGCAAGCTTCAGGATGGAAGTAAGTGTGGTAAGCTTCTTTCCTCATGGTCGAAGTTTAAATCAACAATCAGGAAGAAATTTATCCATTAGGATATTTACATAAAACAATGATGGAATGGAAAACCTTAAGGCAAAGTAAAGGACAAACTGTACAAAGTTTCACAAAAGAATTTAGGAATAAGGCTCTTGCATTGAACATTCCTTTAGATTCTTATGAGACTTTAATGAAGTATATTGACACACTTCACAGTTGTATTTGACATATTTTTCTCTTGTTTAACCCCGCTAGTCTTGACGAAGTTTTTGTGCAAGCCACTCACCTAGAGAATAGGGGGAAAAATGTTCAAGAAGATCCCATAAAGAAACCTTCCAATTTTCCACAGAAGACTTTTAAGAAGTTTAAAAGGAAGAACAAGAGGATCGCTACACTAACGAGAGAAGAAGGAAAACCATCTTGCACTCATTGCAAGAAGATCGGTCACGATGAAGAACATTGTTGGAAATTGCACCCGGAAAAGAAATCGAAACATTTCAATGGAAAGGGGAAGACAAAAATCATTGCTACGGTACAAAAAGATCTTGGTTCTGATTCAGGATATGAAGGAAAGATCACAGCGGTTGGAGTACAAGGTAAAGATTCTCTTCATGCTAGTTCTGGTTCCAATGATGAATCTCATGTTGATGAACGAAAGAGGAATGAGTTATTTCACATAAGAGTTGTATCTAAACATACTAATATAGGTACATTATTTGATCTGGGTTCCCAAGTAAACTTAATATCTGAAGCACTTGTCAAGAAAATGGGTCTTGAAATGAAACCACATCTGAAACCTTATCCTATCAGTTGGGTATGTGACAAAGCCAAACTTAATGTCACCAAACAATGTAGGGTAATATTTTCTATTGCTTCAAAATTGATTGATGAAGTTGATTTGGATGTTGTACCACTTGATATATGTGGCATAGTGTTGGGAATTCCTTATCTTTATGATAGAAAATAAATCTTCTTTAGACATGAGAAAAAATACCACCTTACTGAGGGGGGAGTGGAATATATTGTTAGAGCTCATAGCATGAGGGTAAATACCACACTTGTTAGTGCAGGACAAATGAAAAGACTCATAAACACTAATAAGAGATATGTACTCATGGTTGTCAGAGAGAAATATGTCGGGACATCCAACGCTTTCCAAGGGTGTGATCCATATCATAAAAAGGAATTAATTGATATTGTTTCTAAGTATGATGATATTTTTCAGGAACCAGATGGATTACCTGCTAAGAGGGAAATCCAACATGAGATACATCTTCAGCAGGATTCGCCTTTTCCTAACATGGGCATATACAGGATGTAAGATGTGGAGATGAAAGAGATCAAGAAGTAGGTACAAGACTTATTGGATCAAGGTGTCATCAGGCCCAGTTCATCTCCTTGTGGCTCTTCGATCGTAATGGTGCCAAAGAAAGATGGCACATGGCGAATGTGTGTCAATTATCGGACCTTAAATAAAATCACGGCGAAAAATCGATACCCTCTTCCTTTCATATATGATTTACTTGATCAATTGAAGAATGTTGTCTATTTCACTAAGTTGGATTTGCGCAATGGATATCATCAAATTAGAGTCATAGAACAAGATGCATGGAAAAATGCCTTTAAAACCAAACAGGGATTGTTTGAGTGGTTGGTTATTATGTTTGGAATTTGTAATGCTCTGGCAACTTTCATGTATGTGATAAATGATGTATTCGTGCCTTTCATAAATGACTTTGTGATTGTATATTTAGATCACATTCTTGTTTTTAGCGGGACATAGGATGAGCATTTGAGGCATGTAAAGCAAGTATTGGATACTTTGCAAAGGGAAAATTTGTATGTAAAATTGTCTAAATGTGAATTTGTCAAGACTGCACTTGTATACTTAGGTCATATTATAGGAGGAGGACAATTGAAAATTGACCCTTCCAAAATTGATGTAATTGTAAATTGGCCTAAGCCAAAAAGTGTAACCAAAGTTCGAAGCTTCTTAGGTGCAGTCCAGTATTGGAGGAGATTCATTCCCAACTTCTCCTTCATAGCAGTTCCTCTGCATGCCTTAACCAATGTGAAGAACACTTTTCAGTGGGAAGGAAAGTAACAAAAATATTTTGACACTTTGAAGGGAAAGATCAGTACCGCACCAGTATTAGCACTGTCGATTCTTCAACAACCTTTTGAGATCAAGACAGATGCCAGCGGATACGCCATGGGTGCAGTACTAATGCAATATCGTAAGCCTATCTGTTACCACTCTAAAACTTTTAACCAAGATGTTGCTAACTATCCTACATATGATAAAGAGTTGTATGCATTAGTTTAGAGTGTAAAGAAATGGAAGCACTACATGTTAGGGAAGGAAACCATCATACATACAGATCACCAACCCTTACAGTATCTTCAAGCATAGACCAAATTGCAACAATCTCGACACTACAGGTGGATGGGTTTTCTACAACAGTTTCACTTGGTAATCAAGTAATAAAAGGTTACAAGTAACAAGGTAGTTGATATGCTTTCTAGACCTCCTATTGTTGCTTCTATTATTTTGAAGAATGCTTCTTTATCGCATGATAGCTATATACAACAATATGTCATCAATGAAGATTTTAAAGAAGTATATACGAAGCTAACCCTTGGTGCAAAGGTAGAGAACTATTGTCTGCAGGGAAAGTTACTTTACCATCTTGGAAAGCTATGTACTCCTACAAGTGAATGATTCCATGTAATACAAAAAGCTCATACTTCTCTTGTGTCTGGGAATTTTGGGGTAGGATAAACTATGGCTCATTTACATAGGTTTTGTTACTAGCCTCGAATGAAATAAATTGTAACTAAATATGTAAAGGGGTGTGTGATGTGTTCTACTTGTAAGCCCACTAATAGAAAATTGGGGCCATACTCACCACTTCTTGTTCCATCCCATCCATGGTAAAGTATATCCATGGATTTTGTAGGGGGTTTACCCATGACCAAAGGGGGTCATGATTATTTGTATGTTGTAGTGGATAGGTTAAAAAAGATGTGTATCTTGATGCCTTGTAAAAAGCATATCATTGTTGAGTAGACTGTTAATCTCTTCTTTCAACATGTTTGGGTTCACTTTGGATTACCCACATCTATCGTCTCGGATCGAGATACTCGATTCCTTGGGGAATTCTAGACTAGCTTGTGGAGAATGATGGACACCAAATTGAAGAGGAGCAATGCTTTCCATCCACATACCGATGGATAGACAGAGGTGGTAAACCGAACAGTGGTACTTTTGCTTCGATGCTACTGCAACAAGCGTCCCAAGGTATGGGATGAATAGATACCCTATGTATAGCATGCTTACAACTGATCTTTACATTCATCCACCCAGAGTTCACCTATTGAGACATGTTTTGGGTATCGACCAAAGGTTCCTTTGAACTTGATGTAAGAGAGAGATGTCGATGTAGATGAAGATCGAACAGAGGAAAGAGCCCACAAGTTCATTCATAGGATTCAACAGATACACTAGGCAGTCAGGGAACAGTTGGAGAAGATTCAAGCACAGTATAAAGCTCAGCACGAAAAGCACAGGTTTGATCATCAGTTCCAGATTGGAGACTGGGTATGGCTTCACATCAGCAAGGAGAGGGTGAAGGGTGAAGGAAAGAAACTCAATCCCATCCAATATGGACCCTTCATTATCTTAGAGAAAAGCGGTACCAATGATTTTTGTCTGGATCTTCCACCTTATATGCATATTTACTCAGTTGTGAATGTTGAGAACTTGAAACTTTTTGAGCCTCCCATGATCACGAATCAAGATGAGGTAGTTTCAATTCCATCAGTTGATAAGTTTCCACCTGAGTACTTGGATGAGCTACAGGATGATATCATCTTGGACAGGATGACGAGGAATTCACACAGGGGTGATGTTAATTATCTTCGAGTAGGATTAAAGGGCACCCATCCAAGCAAAGCAAAGTGGATTGAGAAGAACAAAGTGAGGGAACTCTTCCCTCACTTACCAGTTGATTGATGAAAGCTTTTGGTGGTCCAAAAATATCTCATTGGGAAGGCGTGATCCAAAAAGGATCCAGAGAAGACTAATAATAACTCAAAACTCACAGATGCAACTCAAAACGCTCATAATGGCTTCAGCAGACAGAGAAAAGAAAAAATTTAAAATTTCCCAAAACTTATTAAAAATGACATCGTCGCGAAGAGCGCGTCGCAATATTTCTAACGGTGCAAACGGATCGTCAAACGGAGTTACGGTTTGAAAGATATTCTCGGTCAAAGTTGCGGTCAACCAGGACCAGTTAGCAGGGGACACATCATTGTCCGTACTGCTGGCGTCAAAAACTAACATGGCAGGGTGACATCATCATACGAGATGTTGACATCAGCATGCCAAGCGGAAGCACCACAACCAGCCACATGTCACCCACCAGTGGACTTTTCAGGGGTCCATATGGACCAATAGAAAAGTGCCATGTGGAACCCCTAGGAGACGCCATGGGGCACCACCTAGGGAGCACCATGTGTTAGAACATCAGTGACAGGGTGACCCACGTCAGCATATGAGCAGGCATATCAGCAAGTGCCACATGGCCCAATCATGGGGTGACATGTGGCATCCTGAGAATGCCCAATGTTGGCCCGTGAATGATTTTTGTTTAAAAAAAAAGAAATGGTGGGTCTGCCAAATCTATACAGTCATTAACAGAGTTTCTAGTGGGCCGCTAAACTGAATTTCAAACAATGGATATATATATATATATATATATATATATATATATATATATACCACTACCAAAAATGAAGTCCAACGGGTTTGACCCTGGAACCTCCGGCTAGTACAAAGCCTTTAAAACTTCACCCTAACCAACATGCCAAGGGATGTGTCTTGGTATATCCACCACCTTTATTATTTAAAAATTCTTATTCGTCCAGATCTGGGAGGAAGGAGCGTGCGACCATACTGTACAATATGACATGGATTTAGAGACGAATGTTGTCATAATTGAAGGTACAGATTGCACGAAAATTGAGACAGGATTTCTCTTGGGCCTGGGAGTGCCAGAGTCGTATCGAAGCATGGAGACAGACATTTTTGGGTAATTCGACGCCATGAATCCAATGGTGATGATTTTTTTCTGATCTGAGCATTATTTCGGCAGTTTGATTTTAGAATGAGGTATATTCATGTATTTTCCAAATTCTTTTGTTAAGTTAATAAAAGAGCCTACCCATTTGAGAGCAGGACCCGAAGAAGTAGTCCACTAGGGAAGAACTCCATTATCAAGTTTCTATGTTTAGATATGATGCTTATGTCTCTTCATTTCTAAGTTTTCCCTTCTTTAATGGTGCACTTTAATTTATTCTCATTTAATACAATTCTTTATAAGTCACAATGAAAAGATCATGGATCGTCTTCTGAATTTCTTGAGTCGTTCTAGAAAGTTTTGGTCTTGGCCTCTTGAACGAGATCAATTTGTCTTCTCCTCCTCCATCTTAACTTTCCATTGAGATATGGCTGGCTTGATTTCATTGTTTGTAGCTTGATATATAGTTGTTTGAAGTCTGCATAGTCGGTTCTTCAACTGAAGCCAGGTTCCATCTGTGTTTTGAATTTTTAGGATGTTTTTTCTCTCAATATGCCTACATTTTCTATGCCATCTTGTTCTTCTCTCTTCCAAATTTCCATCGAGTCCTCCTGGGCCTGATTCCGTTGTCTGTAGCCCCGGATATGGTTGTTTGAAATATTGTAGCCATTTTCCCACCAAATCCGTGGTCTACTATTTTCCACGTTTTCATATGTCTTTTGTCACCTGTCTAGCGTATAGACCTCTGCCAATTCATTCCCTATATGATACCTTTCCCACGAGGTATCATGGACTCAATTCTGACACCTGTAGCCAAATATATGCTCGTTTAAAAAAATAGTGCTCAACAACCATTGATCATGCATGTGGTTAATCTAGACCATTGATCTGAAGCCTGGGGGTTTTCTCTATGTGCACGGAGGAACATTTCCTAGTTGTTGATCTAGTGAGTTAGGAGATCTGGGCCATTGATATGAGGATATTTTCATCGGTGAGTGGAACTAGAGTGCCCAAGTGCTAGAGAGGAAGAGCCTAGATGACGAAAAGGTCATCGTATAGGTTGATCTAGACTGTTGGGTTGGGTTAGGGATAGATCATCGATGATTTTTTTTAAGTCATGTTGTCATTGATAGGTCTCACATGGAGAACAAGAAGCATATGGATGATGTCTCCCGACGATGAAAATGTTTCATCGAAAAAAATAAGCTAATGAGAAACTACCACGTATGAGTATAATGTTCAATGGTAATCATAAAAATATTATATTGTAACGCCACAAAAAGGCTAGAACCCAACTAGTACATAGTACATTATTGTATCTCATGTAAATTCAAGAACCATTCTTTGTTTTCCATTTGTGTAGTTGCATGTCTTGTCAAGGTGAGAATATCGTCGTCAGAGCTAAGGGATAACTCACGAGGGACATGTTTCCATGGCAATTCCTCGACGACGACATTGTAAAGGTGTCATTGTCAAAGCTACTAGATTTAAGAAATAGTGAGGTGTCAGAGACAAAGGGTCGACGATATCTGATTGAGGCCATATGAATAAGGATTGGGGATTTGTCTCTATGGATGATTTGGTTCCCATAAGGTTGAAGGCCTATGAGGACGTAAAGTCTATCACAACAAGGATATCATCGTTGATGATATGAGATGTTTCACAATGGAATAACTCTTATGCATTTTCCTGACGATGACGCTGTAGGAGTGTCGTCGTCAGACAATTTGAAAAAGGAAAGGTGTTATGTAAATCCTTCAATATTGTACAAAGTTGTTCTTAAGGGGGGGTGTTAGGATATTTAGACATTTAGAAGCTAGTTAAGTTCAACTTAGTCTAAACAGTCTTTAGGGAAAGTGTGTTTATTTAGTGTGCTTTTGTAACTAACTAATATGATAGTCACAATTATGTTCTAGACAAACCATCCATATTCTCCTCGATACTAACAACACTTGATCCATGGATTAACACTCGATTAGTCCATGATCTCTATTTAAAGAGCATGTAGGTTCATTTGTTGGTGGTCAATAATGAGATATGCTCATGTAACTTATTTTCCTTTTGCATTAATATATTGTCTCAAGTGGTTGTGTTGGCTAGGGATGTGCATTGTTTCCCTCTTTGAGGGTTTTAACCACATATAAATTGGTGTATTGATATTTGATCTACTTGTGTAAGTAGTTGCCTTAAGGTGTTTGACCTATATGGATATGCCTTATTTATCAAATAAAAATTTTTACAAGGTCTTATGGGCAAGGGAGTGTCTAGATTTATATCCTTTTGATATATCTTCAAGTTTTCAAAAATAGTACTTGGTTGATCTTTCACAATGTTTACAAAGGAAGATGGATTGTACCCTTAGGTGTACAACCCAATTCCTAGGTACACAATAGTGATTTCCCCAAGTGTTGTGCTTGGTGTACTATAGAGAAAAAAAATGAAATGTGATCTAAGTATGGTCTCATGTATGCCTATGGAGCTTCCAATATTACCTAGGGTACATGGAAGATCAAACCCATAAACACATTGTGTCTAATACAATACTACTCGTCGAGTAGCTATACAAGGGCATCCTATGATGACCAAACTTGTATTCTTTGTGTGTATTCTTTATGGCTATTGTTTTACTCATTAAATGATAGATATTTGTGTTTATAGATACTTGTACATATCTATAGCCAAAAAATCTACTTGCCACAAAATAAAATAAAAATTATAAAACTGGGGTCCTTCAGAATCCTTGTAAAGCCGTGATTTTATGTATGTTATGCTATTTGTTCTTGCACATGATGTAATTTGATTTTGTTGCACCTTTGAGTCTAATATTTTATATTGTAATAACCTAAGATGTCTACATTTGACTTCCATAAGTTTTATTCAATTTCAAGTCTTCAAGAATAATTTAGGTCCAAGCTACAAAATCTCATTGTTTTTGGTGGCTTTTAGGTTAGCAAACTTGTACAGATTACCACTTTGCCAATATTTCCCTAACAAGGTTTAAATTTGGGCCTAAAACACCTTGGTCTATTTTCTATACAATCCCACAAGTGGGACTCAATTTGGACTTTGAAATCTTCAGCTATGTCTATTTAACAAAAATTACATGTTTAATCCTATAATGAGGACTAGACAAAAATCCTAATTTGTAGAGTATGTTACTCCGAAAATATGGAGAACCAATCTCTATAATTTTCAACCAATGTAATTTGCTCTTTCCTTTAGCAACCTTGAAATTTTCATGTAATTCCAATGATCCAAAAGAATGTTGAAGAAAAAATGGTAAGATGGCTCATTTGAAGGAGTCAAACCAAGGATTGTCTACTATAATATCAAATGTTATCGGCCAAATAGCCAAATAAAAATGAAAAATCGCAATTCAATGATGCCACACCTAAATCAAGTGAAAGAGTGAATGAATAAGAAGTCTCTTCGAGGGGGCAACCTCGTATTAAATAAGTCCCATGGGATAGCACAATTGGTGAGACGTGTGCACACTCTTTCGATATGGGGAGAGGTCACGAGTTCGAGCCTAGTGTTCCTGGGGCTACGGTTTATCACCCATACCATCTATGAAGTAGGGAAGTATTGGCGAGTTTCCCATGACATTAAATGTTGAAAAAAAACCTCCTATTAATGCACAAGATAAAATGATCCTTCAAATGAATCTTCTTGATGTATATATATGAGACAAATAAGGTTAGAAAGCAATACTACACTGACATAACTATAACTAATGTAATGATAATGAATGAGAATTACAATTAAAGGTTAACCTTAAGGTTATCACACCTTTTGTTTTTCTCAGAAATCAACTTGCATAGATCCCATAACTAGTAACCATAAACCTCCTTTTAGTGACCCCAAGCTCGTGTGTGTGCCTATATAGTGCTTAACCTTTATCTATTTAGAATGGTAGTTGTTTTTTTTTGGGATTCTTTCAAAGAAATGTTTTTATCCAAGAGTTCTTTTTCACCTTTAACAAAGACTTTCATATATTCTAAAGATAATTTCCATCTTTATTATATTAGTAATCCTCTTAAGTGTATTGTTCATGTATTAGAATCACACATGCATGTTTAACTAGATTGCTAAGCTATGTTTTTCAATTCAATTAACCTATGTAAATGTTGCAAGTGACTAATTTAATTTACTATGTTATGTTTGGTTATTTATCTCAGTATAATAAAATGTTGAACCTAGAAATACTTAAAAAATAAATAAAAATCCCTTTTTTCTTGATTTGTGCCCACAAAAAAAAATATATATCTATACAAATAAAACACTCACCAAGCTAACAATGGAATTTCGCATCCCTTTCTGCACATCACATGCAAAAATAAAATTAATTTATCTGGGACTAGGGTGTCACCCTAAAATCACGTTATACAATCAACAAAGTATGCATTTTTTAACCAAAATGAATCCAAACAAGTGAACAATACTATAAAATTGCCACCTCGACATCAAAAGAATTTGAATATAATGATGTAGTTTGAGGTTGTGTACAATGAATTCCACCATTCCACCAATAGCTTCACTTTACATCCAATAAAAGCCCACTTGTACCATAAATGGTATAATTAGAAGACATAATGATTCAATCACTAAAAATCAAAGCCGATAGGATTTCTATAGGCATCTTGTGGACTAAATTTAGTTAGGGAGTTTCCTCCAAGCTACACGTTCACTAACTTTTCCAATATATATATATATATATATATATATATATATATATATATATATATCGAGGAAATGTACTTGCAAAAAAACCTTTGAATATTTTCTCATGTTCCATGAATGGTATGCAGGGTAAACAGTCGACTCTGATTACAGGGGCCTCAATCCGAGGAAATCAAGATAGTCGAACCCATGACCAATAAGAAGTATGATAAACTCACATCTGGATCTAGACCAATTGAGCTAACCCTTGGAACTATTCCTAACACATTATAGAATATTGATATGATCAATTAAATTTCCATGAAATTTACCAAATAAATAATAAAAAAAATCTAAAGGAATGCCTCTATTGAACACTCATAAGGTGAAATGGAAAGCATAGGTTAAGATAAGAGGCCTTACTCTAAGGTTAAGGTTTATATGTGAGGGACATGTGTTGAAAATGGAATGATGCGATGATGATGTATTTTAATGTTTTTTTTATCAATTTAATATTTAGGAAATTAAAGTTTGAATTAAAAGAAAGTGAATTGAACCTAGGCGGGGAGGATAACAATCATTCCTCCCAACCATCCAAGCTATTTGAAAATTACTTGTTTCAATGTGAGTTTAGATTCAATATAAACTCTAAACTTAATTTGATTAACTTAATTTTTAGGAATTACAAGAAACACATCTAATATCACTAACGTCAAAAACTCCCACCATTCTTATTTGTCACATAAATAAAAATGATCTCTAACCAAAAATATATATGACATTTTCAACTTGAGTGGGCTTAATGGTTAAGAACATGTGTTTCCTCCTCGAGATCGTAGGTTAAAATGCAAATGGGGGTACATGGTATGTACGCCTCTATAGACTTTAGTGGTCAAAACAGTGTGTGGAGGGGGTCTCTTGTCCCATACACCAATTTATTGAGTGTTGAAAATGTAGTGGTATAACTTAACAATAGAAATATCTTTAAAATGTCACCATGTATTAATATTCACATAATTAAATTAAGATATTAATTAATATTATTTATAGGTTTTTGAAAAAAAATCAATAAAAATCAAATTGGATAATAAAGTAATGTGTACAACTTTAAATTTATTAGAAATTTTAATAATTCATCATGGTAATAATTTGGTTTAAAATAATTATAATACTTTCTTTTTAAACTAAAATTGGGAAATTTATATTATAGACACAACGTGTAACACCACTTTTCAATGCCAAGGCTTAATCGCTCTGATACCAAATTGTAACACCACTTTTCTATTACCATACTTCGCGGAAATATAACACTCACTCTCAGATTATAAAACAACATGCATTTAAGCAATGAAACACATTTAGAGCTCAGAGTAAGTCTAAAAATTACTGCTATCATAAT
>JZKD02S0231348.1:232516-243129 GCA_000966675.3 Picea glauca
AATTAAAACATCATATGGTACTTATCTTGGAAACAATAGTAGTTCCACCAACCAGGTGCAGGACTTCCACGAACCTCCCAGCCTTAGACCACACTACTGATCAGCTCAGCAGTGGGTCACCCCCGAGCTGGGACTAAGCTCCATCCCAAGGCAAGGAATCCTAGTCTAAGTTGAGGTTACAAGGAAAACACCCAGTCACAAGGAAGGAATTCTCTCCCAGGAACCACTCATTCTCACTGCCCACAGACTCCCCTTCCCCACATGCCTGCTCCACCCCAGGAGTATACACCTTCTCTGTCACCTAGACAGTCCTCCGGCTGCTAACCTCCCTTGCCTTGGGTTTCAGCAATGGGTTGGATCAGAAGTATCTGAGCTCTGTGGCAGCTACAGGGTTCCTTCCAGGAGTTCTCTCCTTCCTCTGTGCACTCTCTCACCTAGAGAGAATCTCTCACAGGCCAACAACCTGTTCTTCCAACCTCAATCACCTCTCTCACCTGGAGAGAGTGTTGTACAACTGGCCAACAAGCCCCACGCAGTCCAGCACTGCGTGGCCACAACAACCAATGGGAAAAACAGACATGGCTTTCCAACAGGTTCAACAATGGCGGATGGTCTCACAGATATGGCTTCAGACAAGACTCCACGCATAGGCTCGATGCTCAGACAGAGGATGCTTTGGCTTTTCATAAATTAACAACAGTTATTCTGAATCAACACACAGACTTTTTCTTGTTCAGAGGGCGTACGAGGTATTCTTGCAAAGGTCAGACCGGTCGTACTGTTCAAAATATCCGATCTAATGGAGGATAACCCCCATCACGTCTCATCTCAGCCCTTCATTTGCATGGGTCGGGGTTGACATTTGTCACCCATGCAACTGCATGCGTTCCTTCCATTTGGAAGTTGCTTGTCCTTCCAAAAGAACTTAGGATAAGACATATTATTCACATGTCTTTTGGAACAATATTAAATTATTATTTCCAAGGCTTAAGCCCCCTAGGCTTAACACTTAGCCTCTTTTCCCACCTTCCAGCCCCTAATCCCTTGCCCTCTCTATGGATTCTTATTCCCCCATCACTCATTCATCATGTCGGCCTGCACGCGGCGGTGTTTATATTTTATTAATGTGTTGCATACATATAGGTACAAAATCAGGCCCTTGGCCTACAACCCTTAGGCTCTCTGGACTAACTATCACATAAGCCCATCGGCTTATACAAACTTGGTTCACCAGCCTATAACACATATTTACAATTCATTTCATAAACCAGATTTACAAAGGGATCGGCATTGGGGACACTACAATCCCCCTCCCCTTATTTCTGTACTGTCCTCAGTGCAACCTTACACTGTCTCTGCAAGCTTTTCAAATTTTTCAAAAAGATGCGGGTACTCTGCCCGCATAACATCTTCATGCTCCCATGTCACTTCCTCGGGACCGTACCAGGTCCACTGGACCTTGACAAGATCTATGGCTCGATTCCGGAGCTGTTTTCTTTTCCTGTCCAATATGCGCACATGATGCACTTGCAGTACACCTTCTGGTTCCACCTGAAACACATTCCAATCGGTAGCATGATTAGCATCAGGTATATATATCTTAAGAAGTGAAACATGAAACACATTATGTACAATCATAGATGCAGGTAATGCAAGCATGTATGCAACTAGCCCAATCCTTTCCAGGATTTCAAATGGCCCACAAAATCTTGCTACCAACTTGGTGCAACTTCCCAGCTTCAGGGAACTCCTGTTAGTTTTTACTTTCAGGAAAACATGATCACCGACTTTGTATTCTCTATGGGTTTTGTTCTTATCAGTATAACTCTTCTGCCTGTCTTGGGCAGCTTTCAAATTCTGTTTAATTCTTATCATTTGGTTTTCCATCTCGTTGAGCAGCGTAGGCCCAACTACTGCTCTGTCAACTGGATTATCCTAGCTCACTGGAGTGTTGCACTTTCTTCCATAAAGTGCTTCAAATGGGCTCATCTTCAATGATGCGTGATACCCATTATTGTAGGTGAATTCTACCAAATACAGGTAGTCTTCCCATCTTGATGGTTTATCCATCACATACATTCTTAGCATGTCTTATATTACTCTGTTCACCCTCTCTGTCTGTCCGTCAGACTCAGGATGATACACTGTACTAAAGTTTAGATTCATTATGAATCCTTTGAATAGTCTTTTCTAGAAATTCGAGGTGAATTTTGGGTCCCTATCAGACACAATCGTCTTAGGAATTCTGTGCAAGCATGCCACTTCTTTTAAAAAGATATCAGCAACATCTGCTGCCTTGTGAGTGGTTTTCAGTGGAATAAAATGGGCAACTTTTGTAAGCTTGTCCACCACCACCATGATTGAATCATGTTGCTTGATTGTTCTGGGTAATCCCGTAATAAAATCCATTGTCACCACTTCCCATTTCCACTCAGGAATGGGTAAAGGCTGCAGCAACCCTGCTGGGTGCTTATGCTCAGCCTTAACTTTCTAGCACTCCATACATCTGGCAATGTATTCAGTGATTTCTTTCTTCACACCCGACCAAAAATAATGGCTTTTGACCGCTGCTACAGTCTTCTGATAACCAGGATGTCCAACATACGTCACGTTATGCATTTCTTTTAGAATTGTCAGCTTCAATTCTTGGACATTGGGTATGTACACTCTGTTTTTATACAGAAGTAAGCCATTAGCTTCCAAGATGTAACTTTCCTTGGTCTGTGGTCTCTCACGCTGTTGTAGCTTTGCTACCAAATCTCTGAACTACAAATCAACATTTGCAGCTTCCATAACTCTATCCCTGATATCAGTCCTGTACATGATAATGGTTGTAGCATGTAAGTCATGCACTTTTCTACTGAGTGCATCAGCCACCTTATTTTCCTTACCCTTGATATGCTTGATATCAAAGTCATATTCGCACAGAAACTCCATCCATATGGTTTGCCTGGCGTTTAAAGTTGGTTGATCAAATAAATACTTCAGACCGTTGTGGTCTGTTTTCAATTTGAATCTCCTTCCCATGAGATAATGTCTCCATTTCCTCAGAGCGTGGATGATTGCTGCTAGCTCCAAATCGTGAGTGGCATAATTCCTTTCATGCTCTTTCATCTTCCTGGACTCATAACATATTACAAATCCCTCTTGGCTAAGAACTCCTCCCAACCCCTCCTTACATGCATCTGTGCACACCACAAAATCCATATTTGGATCTGCAATCCTCAGGATTGGAGCGTTGGTTAACAACTGCTTCAATCGCTGGAAACTGTTCTCACACTCTTCGGTCCACTGAAACTTCTTCTCCTTCCTTTGCAAGTAAGTAATAGGGTGAGCTAACTTTGAGAAGCCTACTATAAACCTTCTGTAATAGCCTGCCAGACCCATAAAAGATCTAACTTCTGCCACATTCCTTGGCGCTGACAATTCTCGGATGGCCTCAACCTTTTCAGGATCCACAGCGATCCCTTCTTCTGAAATAATATGTCCCAAGTAATGGATCTGCCTTTGATAAAATGAGCATTTGCTCAGCTTGGTATACAGTTGGTGTTCTCTCAACACTTGCAGAACCATTCTCAAGTGTTGTTCATGCTCTTCCTCCAACTTGGAATACACCAAGATCTCATCCAGGAAGACTATGACAAACTTGTCTAAATAGTCCATGAATACACCATTCATTAAGCACATGAAAACAACAGGTGTGTTTGTCAGTCCAAACGACACCACTATGAATTCATAATGACCATATCTTGTTCTAAAGGTGGTATTGTTGATGTCCTCATCCTTTATTCTTACCTGGTGATATCCTGATCTGAGATCTATCTTCGAAAATATTCTCGCACCCTTCAACTGATCGAAAAGATCATCAATCCTTGGCAGAGGATACTTGTTCTTGATAGTTACCTTATTCAACTACCGGAAATAATTGCACAACCTCAACATCCCATCTTTCTTCTTCACGAATAGGATTGGGGCACCCCAAGGTGACACATTTGGGTGAATGTACCCCTTCTTCAAAAGCTCTTCAAGCTGCAATTGAAACTCTTTCAGCTCTAGCGTACTCATTCTATAAGGAGCCTTCGAAACTAGAGTTGCTCCAAGCATCAAATTTATAGAAAAATCGATGTCCCTCTTCGGAGGTAATCCAGGTACCTCTTGAAATACGTCTTTGAACTCTGTGAGTACCTCATGGTATCCAATCTTTGAGACTGCATCTCTGGATGCTTCTTCCACACGAGTTGCAAATAATTGACACCCATTCCTGTAGCACTTCTTCAGCTACATGGATGAGATTTCTCTGACAGCCACAGCTCTGGGAATTCCTTGGACTGTTTTTCGATTTCCCTCTTTGTCTAGGCATGTAAACCTCTTGTTACGACAGTCCAGGAGGGCATGGTGCTAGTCCAACCAGTCCATCCCAATTAAGAATTCATAAGAGCCTAAAGGTAGAATATTCAATTCAGCCTTAGTGCTCAATCCTTTCATGTTCATTGAACAAGACTTAACCAATTTAGTGACCTTCCTCTTGGTCCATGTAGCCAATTGCACTAACCAATACTTTTCATGTTTGCTTCTTGATAAACGCAAACTTTCCACCACCCTAGGATCTACATAACTATGGCTAGCCCCTGAATAAATTAAAATAATTAGTGGTTGGTTGTTAATCATACCTTCCACTTTAATCATCTGCGATTGAAATTTTGCTTGCTTGTTGTCCAGGGCTGTGTAGATCCTTGGAATTCTTCTGCCCATATCCTCCACTGTCTCAGCTTGCTGAACATTGTGGACAACTCTCGCTTAATCTTTTCTGTGGGGGCAGTCTATGTACCTATGGTTCCCTTTACAGCCCCAACACTCCATAGGTGACGGTCCAGGCATTTGCTCACTCACTTCAGCCTTCCCAGGCTCTCTAAAAGATGACTGTCCCTGAGGACTGTTTCTGAAAAAGGGAGGCTTGTTTCCCTTCTGCCTCTGTTCCTTCTTAAACCTCTTATGGTCATCCCAAGCCTTCTGAAAGGTAGGCTTTTCTCTTTGTTGTTCATACAAGCATTTCTCCCTTCTTATTGTTTCTTCCATAGTCTTAGGATCATCATACTAAATCTTATCACCGATGGAAGGTGGCAGTCCACTTAGATACCTCTGAATCTTGATAATCTCATCTTTGATGAATGGAACATACTTCAGCAGTTCCAAGAAACTTCATTCATACTCATCAATGGTCATGCTACCAATTTGAGTTCGAAGAACTCCTTCATCTTTCTGTCATAATTTATTTTGGTCAGGTATTTCTTCTCGAAATACCTATTAAACTCATTCCAAGTGATATCTTTCTCTCTGATGTGTTGCACTTGCACAAATTGATCCCACCACATAGATGCTTTTACTTTTAGTTGGTACATCGCAATTCTTCCTTCTGCATGAGTGGAGTAGTTCTGCAGTTGGAAATATTTCTTCATGCCAAGCAACCATGTCTCGACATCTTCCTCCTTCTTATGTTCTCCATCAAACGTTGGAGGCTTGATCTTATTCATCTCCCCTTTCAATTCATCCTTTCCATATTTTCGGTGTTTTCTGGTAGGGGACGGGCTTGAACTACTCTGTGTTTTCCTGCCATAATGCTTCGGGGAGACACGGTAATGTCTACTACCACTCCTCGATCTTCTTCTCCTCTCAGAGGTTCTGACACTTCTTTATCTTCTTACGTCACTCTCTTTTTCCAATTTCTTTTCTATTCTTTCCAGGTTCTTCAACATTTTTAAGTTGAATTCACCCTGCTGATCCCTGATTTTCATGAGCTTTTGGCTATCAGCTCAGTGAGCCTGGGCATCTTTCTGCAATTTTTCAATGTGTTTCATCATACGTCCTTCTTTATCTATCTCTTTTCCATGCCCATTAGAGTTTGTTCCTTCGACTCCCAAGTTGACATCCTTTCCTTCTCTTTCATCCTCTGAAATGGAGGCACTCTGCACCTCTTCCATTTCCTTACTCGACATTTATTCTTGGCTATCCTGACACTCGTTGAACATTACACACACAATGTGAAATCAATCTGAAGTTTTTCAGGCCCTTAAACCTTCAAGAAAACTTACAACATTCATAAGCCAACGTGAACAAGAAAAACGTTTTGACTTTACAAAGTTTCTGAGCTCTGTTCGGCTCTGCAAATTTTGGGACTTCGAAACTTCGGAATCTTGTTCCACGAAGATCCAACAGTTAAACCTTTGTAACCAAAGTCACCTTTCACAACTCGCGATCTCGCAAGTTCGTGAGTCAAAGACCCTCGACTCATTTCCTCCAAACGTCGATACCCAAGATGCGATACGAGTATGGCTACCTCCTTGCTAGCACCTGCTACACATGACCGTAGGCTAGGGCTAAGTGCTAGCACTTCTTTTCCAACTCGCAACTTCGGGAGTTGGAGTGTTGAGCCTTCGTGCTCCTCCTTTGCAAATTCCAAAATCCTGAATTACTTTATTCTCCGGGCCCACATCACAGTTGTCGCCCTTCACCACAGTGGTGCGTGGTACATTCAGGAGGGTCCACATCACCTTTGGTGACGTCATCGGGTCCCACCACTCTCGCATGTCTTCTCGACTCACTGGCATGTGGTACACATTCATGCGCCCACGTCCATTCCAAGCAAAATCCAACAGTTAGACTCCTTCCTCAGATCTATGGCGCAGATCTTTTCGACGTTTCGGGGTTTCAGGCATTGGGAGTTCGTGCATCCCACATCTCGAACTTTCATTTGCCGAAATCCTGAAATTACGGTTTACTCGTCAACTTGATCCGACGGTCAAGTCCCTTCCTACGATCTACGGTGTAGATCGTTTCGGGATTTTAGGTTTCGGGTTTTGGAGGTGTTCACCTCCCTCACTTCCCATCTCCTGACTTTGCGAAATTCGAAAGGTTTTCACAAATAACTTGAGCACGACTCCACTAGATCTAACGGTCGAGCCTTCCTCCCAGACCTACAATGTAGATCTTCTTAGGTTTTTTCGGGAGTTCGCGTATCACAATTCCCACGCTCTTGTGCAACTCCAAAGGGTTTTAAACCCTGCGCACACTTTCCATATCTGACGGTCATGAGGGTTCGCCTTCCCTCCCGAACAGATCCTAAGGCTCCAGCACTTCTGGTGTGGAGTCCTCTCTCCCTGTGGCCATAGACTACACCGGTTGTGCTTTCACAACACCGTTATACCTCCTCATCTTGTAGGCACGGTCAAGTAACTCCTTGACACTCCGGATCATTCTAGGGTCCAGAATTGGTCCTCCAGACACAATTTCTCCTCACACCCTCGGTCCAAAGACCACTCAACTGGCCCATCTAAGCTTAGTGTCGAAACCGTGGGTTCTGATACCAAATTGTAACAACACTTTTTAGTGCCAAGGCTTAATCGCTCTAATACCAAATTGTAACACCACTTTTCTATTACCATACTTCACAGAAATATAAGACTCACTCTCAGATTATAAAACAACACGCATTTAAGCAATGAAACACATTTAGAGCTCAGAGTAAGTCTAAAAATTACTGCTATCATAATTTTAAACATGGAATTAGCATTAATTCATATGCACAATAGAATACATGATAATTATAAATACAGAGACATGCAGAAACATAAATTAAAACATCATTTGATACTTATCTTGGGAACAATAGTAGTTCCACCAACCAGGTGCAGGCCTTCCACGAACCTCCCAGCCTTAGACCACACTGATAGTCAGCTTAGCAGTGGGTCACCCCTGAGCTGGGACTAAGCTCCATCCCAAGGCAAGGAATCCTAGGCTAGGCTGAGGTTACAGGGAAAACACCCAGTCACAAGGAAGGAATTCTCTCCCAGGAACCACTCATTATCACTACCCACAGACTCTCCTTCCCCACATGCCTGCTCCACCCCAGGAGTATACACCTTCTCTGTCACCTAGACAGTCCTCTGACTGCTAACCTCCCTTGCCTTGGGTTTCAGCAATAGGCCGAACCAGAAGTCTCCGAGCTCTGTGGCAGCTACAGGGTTCCTTCCAGGAGTTCTCTCCTTCCTCTGCGCACTCTCTCACCTAGAGAGAATATCTCACATGCCAACAACCTATTCTTCCAACCTCAATCACCTCTCTCACCTAGAGAGAGTGTTGTACAACTGGCCAACAAGCCCCACAAAGTCCAGCACTGCATGGCCACAACAACCAACAGGAAAAATAGACACGGCTTTCCAACAGGTTCAACAATGGCTAGTGGTCTCACGGATATGGCTTCGGACAAGACTCCACGCATGGGCTCGATGCTCAGACAGAGGATGCTTTGGCTTTTCAGAAATTAACACCAGTTATTCCGAATCAACACACAAACTTTTTCCTGTTCAGAGGGCGTACGGGGTATTCTTGTAGAGGTCGGACCGGTCGTACTATTCAGAAGATCCGATCAAATGGAGGAGAACCCCCATCACAGCTCATCTCAGCCCTTTATTTGCATGGGTCGGGGTTGACATTTGTCAACCATGCAACTACATGTGTTCCTTCAGCATGTGTTCCTTCCATTTGGAAGTTGCTTGTGCTTCCAAAAGAACTTAGGATAAGACATATTATTCACATGTCTTTTGGAATAATATTAAATTATTATTCCCAAGGCTTAAGCCCCCTAGGCTTAACACTTAGCCCCTTTTCCCACCTTCCATCCCCCAATCGCTTGCCCTCTCTATGGATGCTTAGTCCCCCATCACTCATTCATCGTGTCCACCTGCACGCAGCGGTGTTTATATTTTATTAATGTGTTGCATACATACAGGTACAAAATCAGGCCCTTGGCCTACAACCCTTAGGCTCTCTGGCCTAACAATCACATAAGCCCATCGACTTATACAAACTTGGCTCACCAGCCTATAATACATATTTATAATTCATTTCATAAACCAAATTTACAAAGGGCTCGGCCTTGGGGACACTACACAATGCATGGCTAAGTAGTAAAATACAAAACATTTTTTCTAGTTTCCAGGTATGAATGACAACTTTACAAAATTTTAGAGCAAAAATTACATAATTCTACATATATTACATCCTGATAATTCGTGCAAAATAACTTGTAGGTATATAACTAAAAGAAAACTCTTAATATTCTAATTGATTTAGTAAACACTAAAAATTAACAAAAGACATGGTGACTGATTACTTCCTCCTTCCCATGATTGGTTGGAAGAGAATTCTAGTTTTCAAGGTCTATACACATTTGATGCATTGTGTCTTCTTCCTTTAATTTTGCCTGGACTGAATTTATAGACATTCTATGGTTAGCGGCTACTAATTGTGAGTTTGTTCTTAAGTTAATCACCATATTTCTTAACAAACTACATTCAACCTCTGTTTCGTCAAATTTTTGCTTCTATTGGACAAGAGTGTCCATGATTATTATAGTTTGGGAAGTGTATTGTTGTTCATTGTCATGTACCTTGGAGGTCACTGAGAATATTGAGGTTTTGTTGCAATGTATGGATTCCTCGTGATTTTTGAAAAATCCTTTGAATTCACGTGCTTATCTATAATCATGTGGATAGCAAACTAGAGAAAGAATCACAACTTATATAAAACTTACCAAGGCCCTCCCCAGAAAACAAAGGAGAGAGTTTCATAGGTTTCCTAATTCCAGGAGTCAAAGGGTTACCCATTTTTCCATTGAAGCAAAGGCAATGAGTTGAGCCAATTCTTCCCAAGAACAAATGAAATTAAAATACCAAGGTACAAAATAGGTCATAGAGGAGTTGCCCTAAAATTGAAACCTAAAACTTCACATAGAATTCTAGGAGAATAGACGGGAATGTGCCAACCATTTTTTGCACAGGACAAAGATCTTGAGAGCATATCAGAACAAACATAGCCAAATATCCAATGCAAATCCCATAGACGGTGCAATTAAACACTAAGAGCCAAAACCAACAAAGAAAGACACCTTTCTTAAGCCTTGCAACAAACTCATATAGGCACATGAATAACCAAAGGCTTAGTGAGTGTCTCACTAGGGTTAGCCACACTAGTGCCATGCCTTTGTCCCCATGAGCACATTTCCCACAATAATTTATAATCCCCATTAGAGAAAATTTGCTCCAAAAATAGGCCTTGTAAGAAAAATCGTGCTTGTTGAATTGGAAATTAAATAACCAATAAAATTTCAAAGAATTGAGTCAACCATAATAGTTGAATTGGACATATAATGAAGATTTTCGAGAATCCTAATGGTTTCCCAACAGGCTTGTCATATGACCGCTTGTTGGGCACCGAAATCAAGGTTTTCAAACTGATTTTTCTCATTGTTTCTGGAAAATTAACTTGTTGTCCAAAATAGTCAATTCATCAATGTTTCTCATGTGCTACTATAGGACAAATTTATGTCCTAGTTCCAACAACAATCAAAATTTCCTTAGTTGTTGTTCAAAGGCTGCTAACATGTTTAATATTCTTCTCTCTAAGTCTGCCAACAATGAAATGATTCAATGTTCTTTTATGGTTGTTGTTTTAGATGATTTAATAGGGAATTTGTTGTCCACAATTAGCACATATAAAAATCCATAAAACATAGAATACCCTCTCTAGGATCTTTAACAACCTACAGCTAAAAGTAA
>JZKD02S0231348.1:305217-325391 GCA_000966675.3 Picea glauca
CAAGGATTCCCTGGAACACATCCAGGGGCCCTAGAACACATCTAGGGTCTTGGCCATCCTCCAGGAGAATGGCTCTCACTGCTGCATATAAATTTAACACCCTCCAACAATAATATGCTACCAATGCATGTGTGTCCTCAATGCGTCTAGTGGTTTCCATGATCATTTCCTCAATGACTCTCAACTGTCCTGCCAAGTGTTGTGACTCCTGATCACGGTCCCGCTGAGGTGCTATCTCAGGCCCCTCACTGCTAGTGTCACCCATGGAATCCACAACAACACTCTCTGCAAAAGGTAAGGTCCTGAATTTCCCACTGTCCACTGTGCTACTGGGTCCTCCTGTATGCCACTGCACACCATCATCAACTGCTACCCCCCTCTGAATCACACTGTATCCTGTATGGGAAACTATATCCTCCTGTGCACTCACCCTTCTACTATCATTTGTGCCTAGATCCCATACAGATTTGTACCGACACATGCTATGATCATCCCGACCAATAAGGAGTGCATCGTCATCGCTGCAGACCGGTCTTGGAAGTAAGTGTCTCGTCAAATTGTCAGTCTCCACAGCCTGATCAAACAATGGAGTCTCCAAAAGAGGTGATTCAATCTCCTCCTGCTAATAGGTATGTGTAAGGTCTACTGTCTCCAAGTCATGTCTCTCCTCTCGAGTCTGCAGATCCAAATTCCCCTGATGTACAATCCTCACACAAGGCTCCTCCACCATATCATATATGCCACCGATATCCTCATGTATCGTGGCTATCATAGGTGTCTGAAAATATGACAAATATGTCACGATCATCATAGAAAGCTCATGCTCCTCCACACATGACTCCCTAAAATCCATGTCTACACCCAAGGGTAGGTCATCTGACCTCCTAATCTCATCATATCTTAGTGTTAACATATGTGAATCCTCACATGTGTCACCACTGTGCTGAAGTGTTGAATCCTCAACACTGCATGATGTGGAAGATAGAGA
Organism: Picea glauca; assembly: GCA_000966675.3. Classification (NCBI taxonomy): domain Eukaryota; kingdom Viridiplantae; phylum Streptophyta; class Pinopsida; order Pinales; family Pinaceae; genus Picea; species Picea glauca. Next base: position 306,206 of record JZKD02S0231348.1, read on the forward strand.
ACAGGGGTTATCATCCTGTCCATCCAACTGTCCCTCATATGCGCAAGAGTCACTAGCATCATCGAACTACTCTAAATAGGAATCTACCGTTGCATCCTCATACATCTCCTCATCCTCATTATCATAGTGCACCTCAACAATGTGCACCTTCCCTTTACCCCTGCATCTGTGGTCTGGCTCCCAAGGCTCTTTGCAATTGTAGAAAAGTTCTCTGCTCCTAATGGGTGTAGGGTTAATCCGTGCTTCCTTCCATCTAGCTTCTCTGGCTCTGTTTTCCTCTGCTATGCCGACCCAATGTTTAACCTCATATTTTTTCCACCTATGATTTTTAGGGATACAAACTGTTGTAATGTTACTTGAGCCATGAATCTCTCACTAAGGGTGTAATATTTCCTTTCACAATATACAATCTCTCTAGCAAAGACCAACATATCCATCTTTCCTTATGGAAGATCCCTTAGGTTGGCAAGAATCTAGGCTCTGTATGCATACGTGTAACACCCTGTTTCCCCCAATTTGTAATTAATCATAAAATAGAAACTACCATGCTAAGGCATGAGGACAATGTAAATGTATTATTGACTGAGTTTCCAAATAACTGACTGTGGGGGTGAATCCTTGAAAGTACTGACCATGATATAATTAGAGGAATAATGTGAAAACTATACAAGAGGGTTCATATATCAAATAACCCCAAATCTCCCTTGATAAGGATGACAAACCTCCTTCGAATTCCAATGAGAGAAATCAGTTAATGAAGAAAGGACCGGTGGTTGAATTATCAACCACCCCCATGAATGGAAACATGGGTTGTCGGCCCGAAGTATCACAGGGACCTGCAGACTTGAGCTTCCTTCTGTCAGAAGGAACATAATAGGTCAGCAAAAACATTCCAAGGTAAGGGGTATATACAAGGGAGAAGAGACACGGGACGAGAGAGCGTAATCTTGTAAGGGAGATGCTCCAGCATAATCACGAAGGGAAGGGTGCGAGCTTGACGTGGAAGAGCATCTGAGAAACCTCGCCAAGGCCATAATCGAAAGAGAAAGATCTGAGTTGCAGAGAACATGACCCAAGAAGAAGCTGGGACAAAGACATAACTCTTGAGAACTGTGAGAACTCGCCGGTGATATCATGGCTTGGCACGAGGGTGGCTAGAGTGCTAAGAATGAATGCCTTTGGGCCTATGGTCAGGTGGAAGGACGAACACCGACAGTCAGTTGATTGGCGACAACCTGTAATAGATAAGCAATTTCCTACCTTGTGTAATTTAGCCGTAATTGTGTATGAATTGGTTATATTGTGTATGTTTCAGGAATTGTACATATTTCTTAATGGATATACTATATCCCCCTTATTTCTACTTGATTGTATAACTAGGCTAGTAATAAATTATATGGTTAGGAGATGATTTTATACTCGTAAATGCTTGTGTCCTGTGGAGACATAAGCCAGAGTCATGAACTGTGTGTTCGTCGACCCCGGACACAATTTCATGTACACATGCCAACCCTCCTAATTGTTTAGAGTCCTTGGAGGACGAAGTTTGTTAAGCTCAGGAGAGGTAGTGCAGATCGGCATAGGCTCTCTACGAAGCAAACCGAACCTAAAACTCCCTAAGTCCTAGATAAGCTCAGGAAGGATCGTACTGTTGTGTGCAAGAACCCTGCATGGAGTGCAGAGGTCGAGAAACCCTTTGGAGGTTTTAGAGTGTATGAAAGCTCAAGAGTGATAGAGATTGTGATCAAAATCAGATTTGAACCATTGGTTCAATTCAGGGAAATAGAGGTGAGGATTTCCCCAAAGTCCTGAAAGGCGTATCTCCAATTCGCAGGGGAAAATCTGGACTGTTAGAGCCTACGTCCAGACAACTGAAGAAGAGTGCGCAGGAGAATAGATATGAACCATCAGATCGAGCGTAGGGGACCGATAACTGTCGGATCCAGAAAAGGCACACGAGGTCTAAACTGGTGCATGCACAGGAGAGAGGACTCGTGAAAGTCTTGAAAGCATTGGGATCGTCCATCCCAGAGGATGCGTGTCAAAGATCCACATCCATCGGGGATTTGGCACCGGGGAAACGACAGTGAAGACTCTCCCAAATTCACGAAAAGGAGAAAGTTAGGATTTGATCGCGACCATTGATCATCCCGAAAAGATCACAACTGTTGATCGTGGCTAAAGGTCACAGCCGTCCATCTCAGGGACACGTGGCTGTCGGTCAGCATTTCAGCACCAGGAAATCATAAGAGAAGGCTTCCCCAGACTCTTGATGGGGAGTTGTCGACAAAGAATCGTGATCGTCTGGTCATGACAAATCTGGACCGTCCATTTGTAGAGGACACGTGGTGAGAGTTAGGAATTTCACTCGCCGCTGAAAGAAGTCAACGGGAGGAGTTATTAGAACTCGCGAGTCGTGAAATCACGACTTAATCCTAGTCATTGGTTTAAGAGAGATCACAACCGTTGGATCATGGGGCTTGTGGGTCGTCGATCTAACTCGGATCTGAACCGTCCATCGGAGGAGATGCGTGGTGAGTGGTCAGAGTTTGGGGAAAGTTTCAAAATCCCGTGGGCCATTGGATCTCGTAGAACAACGAAGGGATTAAGACTGGGTGTCTTTCAACACCCTTAAGCTCAGGAGGGATAGTGACCGTCAGATCCAGATCAACGAGGGTCATTGATCTCATACATGAATTCCCATATCGAAATTCGGGGATTGGAGTGACAAGCGATTTGGAGTTGCTGCATCATGAACTCCCGGTTCACGAAACTCTGAAAAGATCTGGACCGTTGGATCCAAATCATCGAGGATCGTTGGATCTTATACAAGAACTCACGTATCGGAGTTAGGGGAATGGAGTGACCAGTGGTTTAGGTCGCTGCATTTCAAACTCCCAGTTACCAAAATCCCGATACGGTTAGGACCGTCGGATCAGGGGGAGATTTGCAGCCGTCGATCTCATTGAAGGTAAGATTTCGGGTTTCAGGGTTTGAATAGTCGAAAGACTTGACTCTCTTGCATCGCTGAGTCGCGAAATGGGAAAGGCACCTCTTGGCTTGGCCTGTGGTCTTAACCAATGATCACATGGAGGTGGATAAGGGAAGAGCTAGCCTGCGCTAGGCCCCCGTAGGAATTCGGGGATTCTATCCCTTGAGGAAGAGAGAAAATTTTATTTTTGTCGTAGTGGGTATGTGACAAATTGGTATCAGAGCATGGTTACAACACTTGGCCTGCTTGGGCTCATGTACGAGTTGCGTAAGGAGATATTGTTATCTGCATTTTCTCTTTAAGGAGGAGGAATGTAGAATGAAACTGTAATTAGGGAATTTCTACGGAATTTCAGCAAAGGAATTATATTGTTCCTTTGTTAAAATGATAACTACTCTTATAGGAGTAGGGATGCACTGATGAATATTACTGATAAGACCTGAGTATGAATAACAGAGGTAGAATAAATTGTACTATGAAGCTGCACGAGCCAGAAAAGGGACATGAACTGAGTTGTTCTGTTATAGTGTGACGATGGCTACCTACTAAAGCAGGTAGAGTCTCTTACAATTGAGATGGATGGGTAGGTAAGAATTAAGATCCTCATGAAGAACTCCTTCATGATTTAGGAAATCTGGTAAGGATTGGTAGGATCATTAGAAATTTATAATTACTGTATTATTAAAAGACTAAACCCTGAGCATATAACTCCTCATGATTGAGAGGACTGGTGAAAATATATAGGGTCAGATTATCTGACCTATAATGGTTAGAATCGACAACAAGGATAATCTGTTTAAACAAGATTAAGAGGAGTCCTTTGGGACTGTTGCTAATTCCCAAGAGTGGCCCTTATTGGTTGTTCCCATAAAGAGAGGGTAGCATCCGTATGAGTTATGACTATGAGATTAGTCATGTAAGTAACTTAAAAGCTCATAAGAGATAGCAAGGAAATTTTGTATGCCGAACATGCATATAGAATAAAGCTTGTGTTAAAGTTTGAAAACTCCAGAGGTTGAGCGCAGAGTATACCAGGAGGAGTAGTGGTTTTGAGTCTTGAGAGGAAACACTTAGAAAAAGTTTCTAAGTTTCGAAGAGTTGAAGCGCAAAAAACTGAAGTTTGAAGAAAGAACAAGTACGAAGGATTGAGCGAGAGAAATCCTTCAGAAAAGAATTTTGAAGATTGGATAAGATTGAGAGTCAAGATCCATTTAGAAATAACCGAAATGTTTCAAGTTGTTCGATCTTGGAGAAGTAGTGCACTGGTTAGTTGCGAGGAGGTACCGGAATTTCACAAAAACCAAAGGGCTTGGAAGAAGCAACGAGAAATTCGTGAAAATATCATAGACGTTGATCAAGGAGCGATCTGGACCATTGATCGTCCAGAGAGAATTTCACAATTCCGAGGATCGGGAGAATGGAGGTGAAAGGTATTTTGACTTTGTGACACGTGAAATCGCGAAATCCTGATACGCGAAACCCCAACGAGATCTGAGCTGTCAAATTGTGGAAGAATCAAGACCGTTAGATTGAGAACTCCGAAATTTCACAATTTTGGGGATCGAAGGATTTGAGGTGCTTCATAACAAAAGTCCCGAAGTCGCGAAACACGAAATCGCGACATAATCACAACCATTGGTTGGAGAGTTGTTGGTGATCATTGATCTGATCCAAAATTTCAGCATTTTGGGTATCGAGAGTTTGAAGGATGGAGAGTCGATTGACTCATATTGCCGATACGTGAAATCGTGACACACATTTTTGGGTTAGTGTGTGGTCACAAGGCGTGATCACATGGAAGAGACTTGTGTTTAAGCGCTTGTACACACGGGCCGAAATTTGTGAAGACCCATGGATTGTTTCTTATAGGTTCCAACAGGGAATCAAAGACTGTTTCAGTTCAGTCTTAAGAAGATCCTAAAACTGAGAGGTTTGCACCAAATAACTATGACAACTACATGCAGGCTTATGATTATGAAAATGGTTAAGTACGTCATAGATGTAAGTTAACAAAGACGCATGTTTATATTCCTTAAGGGGAATATTTAGTAAAAAGCTAAAGCTAACTCAAGGCTGAGGCCATCACAAATAGTGATGGATATGCAACAAGGGAGTTGCATGCCGAAGGAGTTCCCGATGGAGGAACAGTGTAAGGACTTTGTCAGAAGAACAGAGTCACAACCCTAAAAAAATTGTTGAAGGTTGGACAATGGGCTGCAAGGCCTGTCCATATATAATAATCCTAGATTACATTTTGAAAGAATCATGTAATTAATAGAAGACTAACAACTGAATATTGACCATTCTAATAACCGAATGGAAGTGTGTAGGATGCACATGTTCATGATTCATTATGAGCAAAGAGTTTCTATTAAAGCATGTTTTGGTATCCCAAAAAGGGTTAGGGTGAGTCCTAACCAAGGCGGCTCAAGGAAAAGAGCAGGAAGATATTGACAGGGAGTAGAATTGAAAAAGTAGAGAAGAGACAGTGAGGCCTTAGAGATAACTCGGCTGTGATGAAAAGTCCCAGGCGGTGTAGGAAGAGTTGGAAGAAGGGGAGAGTCCTCAACTCTTTCCTCACTGAGTATTATGTTTTCCCTTGGATGAGAAAGCTGGTACGCCAATAAAAATAAAAAGGTCTTGACACCATAAGTAATAAGGATTGTATCACCGAAGATACAATCGAAATTTGTTGGTGTTGCACTTATGGAAACATTTGAGGATGTTTATGAATTCGAATGTTATGATACATGCATTTGGTTTAATATTATGACTAATGTAATTGTGTCTATGATGATGCATACTGTGTATAGAAATGAATTGGAGCTATTGAGGAAGACAGTTTCCAATGATGGGCCAAGAAACAGTATAAAGATATTCATGCCTATGTGGCACAAGGTATGAAGGGATTTGGTAAGAACCCCTTCTGAAATATTTTATTGTCTTAGTGTTATGCATAAAATTGAAAGGCAGTTGTATGCCTTGTATACCCAAGTAAGGTATGACTTAGGACGAAGAACCAGAATGATGGAGATATGAACCTCTAGTAGTAAACATTGTTTGTAACCCTTGGAAGAATTCATGAATTGATATGTCATGAATGCATTGACAATCAAGGAATACGTAAAGGCATTCATGAGAAAATTTTGAGTTCATGTGTATTGATTTGGGATCGTGATCGGCCTATAGCAGGCAGTATGGTCCTACTATAAGAATGAAAGAAAACAAATAAACCATATGAGGAAAAGGTTGGTTAAATTGCAACACCCCATGGCCAAGAACCGATCATAAAGTGTGACGAACTTGAAAAACAATGCAAGAATGCATTGGGTATGAATGTGGCCATGGATATTGGCACAATTGTTAAAACCCTTTTGAAATATTTTACCTACATTTTGAAAAGTTTGGTATGTTGAGATGAGACTAATAGTTTGTTTGGATGTGGAAAGAATGAATTGCAGGAAGAAAAGGGTCATGGATATGGCAGTGAGGTAAGCCCATAGGAAAGACCGATTGTCTGCTGAGCCAAACTGGGAGGAATGGTATTTCCTTTTGAGAAAGTGAATTTGATTGTTAGTATGCATAATTATGAAATTGTTGTGATGAAGTTGAAAAGGTGTGATAAAAATGTATGTGCATGAGAACTAACAATTTGATTAGCTGAGGAATGATTGCAGGAAGAAAGAGTCTTGGATATGGCAATGTTGTAAGCCCATAAGGGAGACCGATTTCCCGCTGAGCTAAAATGTTATGGGAAAGAAAGTCCCATGCTTGTGAATCTGGTTTCGTATGGAACATATATGAAAATAAAAGAAGAGATTGGAAAAATCTGTGGGTGACAGATTTGTAATAAAAATTATGAAAGTTGGAATTTATAATGATGTCTCACGAATGTTGTATATCTGTGACATAGGTGAGGAGAAAAGATCTGTCCAGAAGGAACATATGAAGGTTGTCAAAGCTAAAGATGATGAAAAAAAGGCTACTGTTGAGCCATGAAAACCTCATGATAAGCCATGATCGCCTGAAAATTATTGTGTTGAGGTAACACAAGCCGGAGGTACGCCTCGACAGAGCAAGTCTGAGGGACGCCTCGACTGTAAGCCTCGATAGAGTCTCTAAAATTTTCTTGTGCGAGAAAACCTTGGCAGGGAAAATATAGATTGCCTGAGGGACTGTATAACAGTGAAGGGGATGCTTGAGCCTGGGCCTGGAGGGTGAGTGACCACAAGGAAGAGGAGACCTTAATAGTTCTTGTAAACTATTGGAATCATGCACACGATGGGTAGTTTCCTGTGCGGAAAAACCTTGGAAAGGAAGATAAAATCATGATAGCTCTTGTGAACTATTGAATTGGAATCATGCACCCAATGGGTACATCAAGGAAAGCGATGAGCATGGATAACAAAACTACCATGTGGATACAGATCCACAAACTGCACAGATAAGTATTATGCTAGGATTATGAAAATTTCCTTTTGAATTTTGAACAACAATAAGATTTTTTTGCACAAAATTGTGATTAATGTGCTTGTTGTCCAAGAATTATTGAAGGCAGATGACGAAGACTAAGATTCTGAAAAAGGACCTGACCGAGGACGAAGGTCAAGACTTCTGAAGTGGCTGAATGAGAAAGGCATGATAGGTGTTTTTGAGAAAGAACATCGAGGATGGTGTTCCTTTAAGGGGGAGGGAATTGTAACACCTTGTTTCCCCCAATTTGTAATTAATCATAAAATAAGAATTACCATGCTAAGGCATGAGGACAATGTAAATGTATTATTGACCGAGTTTCCAAATAACTGACTGTGGGGGTGAATCCTTCAAAGTACTGGCCATCATATCACTAGAGGAAGAATGTGAAAACTATACTAGAGGGTTCATATATCAAATAACCCCAATTCTCCCTTGATAAGAATGACAAACCTCCTTCGAATCCCAAGGAGAGAAATCAGTTAATGAAGAGAGGACCGATGGTTGCATTATCAACCACCCCCATGAATGGAAACATGGGTTGTCAGCCCAAAGTACCGCAGGGACCTGCAGACCTGAGCTTCCTTCTGTCAGAAGGAACAAGATAGGTCGGCAAAAACCTTCCAGGGTAAGGGGGATATACAAGGGAGAAGAGACACAGGACGAGAGTTCGTAAGCTCGTAAGGGAGATGCTCCAGCGGAATCATGAAGGGAAAGCTATGAGCTTGATGTGGAAGAGCATCTGAGAAACCTCGCCGAGGCCATAACCGAAAGAGAAAGCTCTGAGTTGCAGAGAACAAGACCTGAGCAGAAACTGGGACAGAGACATAACTCCTGAGAACTGTGAGAACTCCCTGGTGATATCATGGCTTGACACAGGGGTGTCCAGAGTGCTAAGAATGAATTCCTCTGAGCCTATGGTCGGGTGGAAGGACGAACACCCACAGTTAGTTGGTTGGCGACAACCTGTAATAGATAAGCGATTTCCTAGCTTGTGTAATTTAGTCATAACTGTGTATGAATTGGTTATACTGTGTATGTTTTAGGAGTTGTGCATATTTCTTAATGGATATACTGTATCCCCCTTATTTATACTTGATTGTATAACTAGGCCAGTAAGAAATTATATGGTTATGAGATGATTTTATACTCGTAAATGCTTGTGTCCCGTGGAGGCATAAGCCAGAGTCACGAATTGTGTTTGTCGACCCCGGACACAGTTTCATGTATGCATGCCAACCCTCCTAATTGTTTAGAGTCCTTGGAGGATGAAGTTTGTTAAGCTCAGGAGAGGTAGTGCAGATCGACACAAGCTCTCTGCGAGGCAAACCGAACCTAGAACTCCCTAAGTCCTAGATAAGCTCAGGAAGGATCGCACCGTTGTGTGCAAGAACCTTGCATGTAGTGCAGAGGTTGAGAAACCCTTTGGAGGTTTCAGAGCGTATGAAAGCTCAGGAGTGATAGAGATCGTGATCAAAATCAGATCTGAACTGTTGGTTCAATTCGAGGAAATAGAGGTGAGGATTTCCCCAAAGTCCTGAAAGGCAAATCGTCGATTCACAGGGGAAAATCTGGATCGTTGGAGCCTACGTTCAAACAGTCAGAGAAGAGTGCGCAGGAGAATAGATCTAAACCATCAGATCGAGCGTAGGGGGCCGATAGCCGTTGGATCCAGAAAAGGCACACAAGGTCTAACCTAGTGCATGTAGTGGAGAGAGGACTCGTCAAAGTCCTGAAAGCATTGGGATCGTCCATCCCATAGGACGCGTGTCAAATATCCACATCCATCAGGGATTTGGCACTGGGGAAACGGGAGTGAAGACACTCCCAAAATCCCAAAAAAGGAGAAAGTTAGGATTTGATCGTGACCATTGATCATCCCAAAAATATCACAATTGTTGATCGTGGCTAAAGGTCACAACCATCCATCAGAGGGACACGTGGCTGCCGGTCGATGTTTCGGCACTGTGAAATCATAGGAGAAGGCTTCCCCAGACTCTTGATGGGGAGTCGTCGACAAAAAATCACGACCGTCGGGTCGTGACAGATCTGGACCGTCCATTTGTAGAGGACACATGGCGAGAGTTAGGAATTTCGCTGACTCGTCACTGAAAGAAGTCAACGGGAGGAGTTCTTAGAACTCACGAGTTGCGAAATCACGACTTAATCCTAGTCGTTGGTTTAAAAGATATCACAGCCGTTAGATCACAGGGCTTGTGGGTCGTCGATCTAACTCGGATCTGGACCGTCCATCGGAGGAGACGCGTGGTGAGCGGTCAGAGTTCAGGGAAAGCTTCGAAATCTAGTGGGCCATTGGATCTCGTAGAACAACGAAGGGATTAAGATTGAGTGTCTTTCAACACCCTTAAGCTTAGGAGGGATAGTGACCGTCAGATCCAGATCAATGAGGGTCGTTGATCTCATATATGAATTCCCATATCGAAATTCGGGGATTGGAGTGACAAGAGATTTGGAGTCGCTGCATCATGAACCCTCGGTTCACGAAACTCTGAAAAGATCTGGACCGTTGGATCCAAATCATTGAGGATCGTTGGATCTCGTACAAGAACTCGTGTATCAGAGTTTGAGGAATGGAGTGACCAGTGGTTTGGGTCGCTGCATTTCGAACTCCCAGTTACCAAAATCCCGATATGGCCAGGACCATTGGATCAGGGGGAGATTCGCAGTCGTCGATCTCATCGAAGGTAAGATTTCGGGTTTCGGGGTTTGAAGAGTTGAAAGACTTGAATCTCTTGCATCGCTGAGTCGCGAAATGCGAAAGGCGCCTCTTGGCTTGGCCCGTGGTCATAACCAATGATCACATGGAGGTGGATAAGGGAAGAGCTAGCTTTTGCTAGGCCCTCGTAGGAATTCGGGGATTCTATCCCTTGAGGAAGAGCGAAAATTTTATTTTTTCCGTAGTGGGTATGTGACAATACACTAATCCCCACTGGATGGGAGGATCAATGCTCTGATACCACTGTAATATTCCCAACCAAATTTGACATAAAAAAATAAGATCTAACTAGTTGAGAACTTTCGTCAAACACTTTGCGTGTTTGCTCAAAGTTCTTGGGAAAATAGACTCTCTTGTTGTCCCAACTCTCAAGGAATATTACTGATATGTTTAGAAGGTCAATGGGATGAGTTCCAACCTCCTTAGAACCCCCAAAGTGTCTGTTGTTATGATTATTTGTTTGTTGTTATGTATATGACAGTTTTCTCATTGAGGCATTATGTCAAATAGATTGCATGCATGGTTGTGGCTTGCATTTCCATTCATGTTTTTGAATTTAATATTGTATAAAACAACATGAAATCATATGGAACATAGACTAGATTAAGCATAAGAGTAAATGCAAGAAATACACAACAAAAGCACAAATACCTCCACACAATCCTTGCTTGTTTATTTATTATTTATGGTTGTCCAATGGTAGTATTTCCAGATCTGATATAAGTAATAAAACAACCACTTTATTGGCCTATAATGGCTCCAAAAGGCAAGTAAATAGTGTCAATGATCCTCCTTTTTGATCCCCTAATGATGGCTGCCCAAAATAGAAGTTATATCATGAAAAATCCACAAATTCCATACCTAGAAATGTGCCTTCCTTGTTGCTTACGCCTTGCTGAAATATGCACAACAAATCTGATGTAAAATCTTCATGAAATGGCTGCAACTTGTAGATATGATGATGGATAACTCATATGTGAATATCCCTTGGATTTAGATGACAAATCTGCTCACAAATCACTGGATCTCCAATCCCTAACATGCCCTCCTTCACGAAATTCGCCCCACTGGTAAAAGAAATGAATGGCCTGATGAATACCCTCAAACACGATTGTAATAAAGCTCTATGGTGATGGCTAGCAACTCTGGAGTGATAGCTACTGAGAATCTGATCACCTCTGTGCAAATCGAACCACTTTCTCAGGATGGGTGCGCCCTAGCTCTACAGAAACCCTCCTATAATATGTCTGCCTCCACAAAGGCTCTTGGAACTAAATAGATCTAGCGTAGAATGGTGAGTAAGGAATATTTCACCTCTGTGACCAAGTTTTGACCAGGTTGGGTGGGATCTTTCACCACCGAGCTGATCTCTAGGGTTTGTTAAGTCAAAACCCTCAAAACCCCCAAGTGCATGGGCTAACTAGCAAGAAGCCAGATCTCAAAACTGATAATCAACATAATGAGAGAATAGCGATCCCTATCTCTCTTTTATCCTCCCTTCTCACCTTGTCTCTCCAAGTGACTTTTACTTTATTTAATTAATTAATTAACCATTTTACCTCTAAAAAGTGGTTTATCCCTCCTTGTGGCTTCTCTGGCCACTGGAACTCACTTCTCATCATCCTAACCTGTAGTGCTATTCCTCACGATTTCAATGAACTATTACACTAAGAGGTTCCTCCAAGTATTATGCCCAATGTGACCTCCTTAGTGAATTTAATTAACATATAGCCCAAAATAACTCAAAATTACGGAAATCATCGGAATGCAACAAAACCAAAGCCAAGTTGTGCGGAATGGATCATGATGATGAAATAAGATGAGCGATGCAAGTCGGGCCCAATAAAACCCTTCAATAGCTCATGTACTTGCTATCCCCCCCGTTTGGCTACTCTGGTCACCATAACACTCAGTAATATAATGATGTCCCAAAGTGGGGACATTACAGACTTTGATGAAAATTATCTCCTTATTCAATTTCAAGCATGTGTTTTTTTTATACTAGTCACAACTAATTTTTGAATTTGAAAAGGCTTGCAACTCCATCCTTTGTAGAATTCAATGACTTATCTTTCAATTTGTACAATTCAATAGTTTAATCTGTTCAATTCAATGATTAAAAAAACTATTGATTTTGGCATGAATCAATTGAATATTTGACAATGCTCCACGAAGATTACAAGAACAAGCAACTCTTAGCTCTCTTGTTACATGAGATTACACAATGCTTTATGTATGATTGAATTGATGTCTTGTGTTGTTAATGATCAAGTTTTTTTGATTTTTTGTTACACCATGTGTGTATTGTTGAATGATAAATTACAACTGTGGATTTAAGTGTCAAAATTATACATATGATATACATCATCAAACATTCAATAGAAATCATCAACCATTGAACACCAACACAATATGTACCTTAGACCCCCGTATTCCCCCGTATTCTGATTTTAAGACAGGTCTAAGATGAAATCACCACCAAAAAAATTGAAGCACTTTTATTATGATTGTTAAAACTTGCTCTTTAGCAATGAAGACCATAACAAACAATTCTATTTTCCAATAATAATTCCACCTTCATCTTCAAATCTCATTCCAAACTATATCTTTATTTTTTACCATAAAAATCCAAGACCTTTTACAAAGTGTTTTGATAACCAAACCTTCTACTAGACATTCATTTTCCTTTTTCAATAAAAAAATTTAAGAATTAAAAATGATTTTTTTTACCAAAATTATAACAATTGAAAATGCTATCCAATGACCCCTTTTTGTTTTACACCAACTTGAATAAATCAACACAAGTAATTTTTGTATAATCAAACCCCTTTTGTTTTACACCAAATTACTTAAATCAATACTCCAACTTACCTAAACCCTTTTTGTTTTACACCAACTTGCCTAAATCAATACAAATGGATTTTGCATAATCAAATACAAGCCCAAATACAAATACTAATAGCTTTTGCATAACCAAATACAAGCCTAAATTAATACTTAATACAAGTGGAAAATTACAATAATTGGAAATGCTATACAATGACTCCCTTTTTGACTTGGCTAAACCCCTTTTGTTTTACACCAGCTTTTCTAAATCAATACAAGCAACTTTTACATAATCAAAACCACTTTTTTTTTTACACTAACTTGATAAATCAATACAAGTGGTTTTTACATAATCAATTACAAACCTAAATCAATACAAGTGGTTTTTACATGATCAAATAGCCTAAATCAATACAGGTGGGTTTTGTATAATCAAATACAAATGTTTACAAATTTCTTTCACTATGACCAATCATATGCCCTAATTCACTTGTTACTTAAATGGTGCAGAAAATTTAATATAAAGTAAATACTCAACACTATATATATAAATAGTGTGGTAATTCCATTTTTTGAGTTTTTATGGATATATTTTTCTATCAATTTTTATAGAAAACTGATAAAAATTGTTGGAACTTTATATTTGAGTGATTGAATTTGAGTCTATATAATTCTAGTGTCCTAAAGGTTTTTCAGGGTGCTGAATCTATTTATACATTAAAAAATGCAATTTAAACAATAGAAAATGGAAATTTCACCAAACTATGTTTGGAGAAATTCCAATAAAAATCTTAAAAAAAAGTCCAAATGTTTAGTTAACACCTCCCACCAAAACGTTGGTGCTTTGATTTACTGATGACTTTTGTTGTGCATGGCTTGCTGATTGGTAAAGAGCATCTCTCATTTTCTTTAATCACCGATTGTTGGTGATGTCGGAAAACAACATACCATATGCAATTTGAGTGAGAGAGTCTGGAGACCTGGACACTCTTGGGTGCTACGATTTCAACAAGCAGCCCACTTGGATATCAATTTAGAGACTAAGAAGTTATTCGCTCTAAGCTACGATACCATGAAAAACTCTTCTCTCAAGTGCTTCATGGTTCGCCTTGACTGAACTGAGAGTTTGATGTATCAATTTCCATGAAAGAGCCTACGACGTTGCATGATTTTGCCCTAATATGTCGTCGTTCCTCATCAGTTTACAAATCAGTCTAGATCTATGTATTTGTTGAATGATTAAAAAATAAATTAATAGATCTGTTTACAATGGGTGAACCTGCATGTATCACAATTATGGCCTATGGAGAATGCTTAAGCATTGATTAGATTTACAATGACACTGATTTTCATCATATGTACAAAAAAGACTCATGACCCAGCTTCAATTCACAAGTTTAAACAAACCATAAAGTAACTAGATAAGCTGTTAAAACGAATATCCACATTCAAAATGCAAATATATATTCCCCAAACCATATAATAAAACAATTGCATATTAAGCCAACAAGAAACTAAAAAAACGATGACTTTGTTTTTGTCATTACATTGTAGATCTGCTTGGTCCAATTGTTATTTTTCTACTTCATGCTTATCTCATACCAATTCCACGGATCATTACCATGATGTTATTTTATCCTTAATTCCATGGATCATTATTATGGATATGTTGGAAACCTAATTCATTAGGTTTAAGAATTTGAGAAAATGTGAATAGTCAAGTTCTATGAAAAGTCTTTAGAATCCAAGAGACCTGAGAAAATGTGAATAGTTAAATTCTAAGAACAGTCTCGGGAGTCCAAGAGACTTGAGAAAATGTGAATAGTAGTTCTAGGAACGGTCTCGGGAGTCCAAGAGAGTATTAGAATACAAATCCAAATGTCAATATCACATACTTATAAGGAGTCCAAGAGACGTATTAGAATACAAATCGAAACGTCAATATCATATCATATACTTATAATAGATGTATCGTATTAATGATAATGTATCTCACACTCATCCATTTATAGATTTGATTAACAGATATGTCTCTCCTCGTTTATTTCCTTAGGCGTTTTATGTGTAGAAATGTCTCTGCCTGTCCTGGGCGCACACGAACTGTCCCTCTGCTCATCTGCAACTCTGGAAGGAATCCGTCAGCCTACAGTCTGTATTAATCTCTGCCTCATTTCTGAATACGCTTCTTCTTCTCTCTCATCCCCGTTGATATATAGTTATGCGTAACGTATGCTGGTGGGACACCTAACCCTAATCTGAAGCAAAATCCTAATTCTTGCTCGTGCTCCACCAATCCAGTCAATTCCATTCGTGTTCCTCTAGGGTTTCTTCCACGCGACCAAATTTCCTCACAGTCGGTTTGAGTTTACTCACGCACCAGCTCGTCCACGATTCCACACAACCTAATTTCCTCACATTCACGTACCTCTAGGGTTTCTCTCGGGAGGGATCTCAAGAGCATCCAAATTGTCCGCCCAACTGCTGAAGTTTCCCTCTGCTCAGTGTTCCTCCTCCTAGCTACAATTTGTGCTCAAATTTAAAATGCAAACTAGGTTATGCGGTATTCCTTTCTGGTGGTATTGATTGCAATTTAAACAAAATGCCAAAGTGTATTTCGTGGGATCATCTCGTGAAGGGGTCGGCAAGTATTGCGCACATATGGATTGCTATAGATAGTGAATGTGCAACTGATCGAATAATACCGTATAGAGACAAAGACATAGTCAAAATCTAGTGAAATAAAACCCCGTGCTTTTAGTTTTGTCTCGATTTTGCCAATACATACTAGTTCTATGCAAATCAAGTTGTTTAATGGGAATTATCTCAACCGAAATGGTCGTATACTTAAGAATTGAGTACTGATAGACTTTATAAGCCAGAAATTGCCATGGTTCGTAACCCGAAAGAAAATTGTAGAGTTTCGATCTGCTCAAACAAAACAATAACAGAATAAGGGACTCAAACTCGAACTGGTTTTGCTCGTAGAACCAATTTACATTCATTACGAATTGATCTGTCATTGGGACTGGGGCATAATCATCAATGACCGACATATATATGCAAGTGACTGTGGCATGAAGGCTCGACCTTTGACCTCCTTCCTTGCTTCCCTTTGCACCATAAACTCTAGATCTGAGTTGAAAGCGAGAGTGGATAGCTTCTGCGAACAAAGATCGAGGATGGATGTGGATATAGAGGATTTCTCAAAGTTTAGTTTTCCAGTGATGTTGGTTTATCGTTAGCCTTTAATGGCGACACTACTTAACAATCTTCTCTTATTAAGGGTTGGTTCATATTTCCACAATGTGCGAGGGTTGGGCTCCTTCAGAGTTTTTTGGGTTTTAGGCTGTGGTAGCTGCTCCAATTTTGCTTGGGTCATTCCCTTCATGGTTGATTAATTGTGGGCTTTGCCACTTTTGCATATAGCACTCTACACGACTTTTCTAGGGTTTTGTAGGATTGCTAGTGGGTGATGTTAGCAACATTAAGAATTATGATTTTGGAAAGGAGGTGGTGGAAGGAAATGAAGATTCCCCTCCCATGAAAGAATCAAGAGTCGTACGTTTGTTTAGAAGCCAAATAACCATYTAATTTTTTGAAAAAAATGCTTGTTTGCACAAGTTTGTGTTCTACTTGYATAGTGCTTGTTCCAACTATAACACATTCTTCAAGGGGTAAATATTTAGTTTATGTAGGTGCTCAACATTTGGAAAGAATATTGAGAAGTTAGCAATTCGTTGGAGAATCAAAAGAATATTTCAAATCTGTTAAATATAATATAACCTCAACAGGCTGACTGTACACTGTCAGCTGTAYTTTCTATTCTTGATTTGCTTGAACCTATTTAGCTCARCTATYTCCCTTTGCATAGAATCATTTTCTCATTGTACTCTTCTTCAATAACCTCAACTATTTCATTAACTCTTCTCATTGTACTCTTCTTCATATATTCTAATATACTGTTTTTTGTTCTATTCTTTTCTCTCTGCATTTCTTGCTTCACAATTTATCATGGTATCAGAGCTACAGTAGTAAGCCTCTTCACACAGGCTGGAGAGCAACACGATCCTCAAATAGCGCAGAGCTTACACGGATCTTGAGAGAACGCGACACATCCTTTTTCACAAGGCTTGGAGAGTTGTCCGTTCATACTCTCAAAGATCAGCATAAGAAGCTCACGCGCCAAAGCAGAGCGTACAACACTCGAAAGATCGAGGAAGAAGAGAGTGAAAAAGAAGAAACTTTAAAGATTTTTGTAATTTTCAAGAATTATCAAAGAATTCACAAAGAAGAGCTTCAGAAGGCAGAAACGTTGAAG
Source organism: Picea glauca (assembly GCA_000966675.3). Taxonomy (NCBI): domain Eukaryota; kingdom Viridiplantae; phylum Streptophyta; class Pinopsida; order Pinales; family Pinaceae; genus Picea; species Picea glauca. Next base: position 323,552 of record JZKD02S0231348.1, read on the forward strand.
ATTTCACGGAATTCGTTCAAATTTGTGAAAGATTGCTGCAGAAGGTGACATCGTTTAAAGCATTTTGGAAATCGATCAAATCTGTTAAAGATTGTAGCAGACAACGCCAAGCTTCAAAGAATCTGTGTATTTCTTTCAAATCTTTGAAAGATTCACGAATCTTTCTTCCACAAGAGCAAAGAACACATCTCATGTGCAAAGAACAACCATTGAAGCCGTAAGATTCATCCTGCGAAAGGATCCAGAGCGGGAAATCCAGTTCAGAAGTGACAAAGAGAGCGCAGAAAAGACGAAAGAATTTCAGCTGTTAGATCTTGCGCAGAGGGCTGACAACCATTGGATCAACGAGAAGGTGCACGAGGTTTAGTCATTTGGAGCGCACAGGAGAAATTCGACTTGCGAAATCACGAAATCATTTGGACCGTCCATCAAGAAACACGTGGCGAGATCTCGACATTTCGCTGACTCGCAAGGTGTAAGGGTCAGAAGACTACCGTGAGAATTCGCGAATCGCAAAAGCACGAGTCATTTTGGACCGTTGGATCGTGAAAGATCGTAAGTCGTCGATCTTTTCCCATCGCAAAATCGGGGATCGGGAGTTGGACGAGCGAAGGAGACTGCTCTCCAAAACCTCGATACGCGAAATTTCGACATCACAAATCGTGAAATCCCGAGAGGATTGTGAGCCGTCCATCTCAGAGGACAAGTGGCAGCAGATCCAAGTGCCATCATTTCGGCATTTCGGAATTCGAGATATCGGAGGTCTTGTTGACGAAAGGTCGGGATACTCCATGACGAAAGTACCGAAATCTCGAAAAGATCACAGTCGTCCATTTGTTCGGACACGTGGTGAACATCGAGGAAATCGTCGGCATATCGACTACCAGGGTTTCAAGTTGACAGAGGATTTCTGTCATTGGGTGTCGCAAATCATGAAATCACAAAACGACAAGGACCGTCCATCTTGAGGGGACGCGTGGCAACAATCTACTTCCTCGCGGAAAGTACCGCAAGGAAAGGCCATCAACATTTCGAGAATCAGTTTTTCGGGAGTTGAGAGACCAAGAGATCGTGCGCTTGAGTCGTGAAACCCCGAAAGGGACCGCGGTCATATCATGAGAGGTCATGTGGACCAGAGGTATAGCCCAAGGGGCCAACTGAAGTTAACATCGCTTCGACAAATCGACATTTTGGAGTTCACGGTTTGGGAAACTCTGGGACAAGAGTTCTAAACTCGCGAAATAATGAATCGCGAAATCCCGAAGGGATCTGAATCGTCAAATCACAGAAAGATATGGACCGTTGATCGACGTTTCAACGATTGGAAGCTGGAGAGACAAGAATTCAAAGGACTCGTCTAACGAAGTCTCGAGGTCAAATCTCGCGAAGCCAAAAACTCGTGAAATCTTGAACACAGAGTTCTGAAGTCACTGCAAATTACATGCAGGAGATAGGTAAGTAAGAATTTTTTTTCTTTTCTATTTTTGTTCAAATTAAAAAAAAAAATGGCGTCGTCTAGCAATTTAGTACCAACTCAGGGTCCAATTCTTCTTGGAAAGAACTATGAGTTCTGGTCTCTTCGAATGAGATCCTTCTTGCAAGCAAAAGAGTGTTGGGATCTAGTGGATCTTGGATATGTGGAACCAGATCCAGCAGCCCTTTCTGCTATGACAAATCCATAGAGAATTGCTCAGGAAGCACAGAGGAACAAAGAAAATAAAGCTAAATTTTGGATTCAAAACTCTGTGGATGATTCAATTTTCTCAAAAATCACAGGCACTAGTACTTCAAAACAGGCCTGGGACATCCTTAAATCTTCCTATCAAGGAAATGACAGGGT
>JZKD02S0231348.1:325401-344389 GCA_000966675.3 Picea glauca
AGTATTGGTGTCAAGTGGGTTTACAAAACTAAACTCAATGAAAAATGGCAGATCGAAAAACACAAGGCAAGACTTGTTGCCAAAGGATTCTCACAACAACCTGGTACTGATTATGATGAAAATTTTGCTCCTGTAGCAAGATTATACACTGTAAAGACTCTATTGGCCATAGCAGCCCAACACAAATGGCAAGTATACCAGATGGATGTCAAGTCAGCAGTCCTGAATGGTTTCTTAGAAGAAGAAGTTTGTGTCGATCAGCCACTTGGATTTGAATTCCAAGAGCACCCAACCAAAGTATATCGGTTGAAGAAAGCCTTGTATGACTTAAAGCAAGCTCAGAGAGCTTGGTACAATAGAATTGACACTTATCTGATCAAAAGTGGTTTCAGCAGAAGCCAAAATGAGCTAACTCTTTACACCAAAACAAATCAGCATGGTAAAATTTTGATTGTATGTTTATATGTTGATGACATGATCTATACAGGAAATCTTGAGTTAACAGATTTTAAACATGCCATGCAATCTGAGTTTGAGATGACATATCTTGGCATAATGAAATATTTTTTAGGGATTGAGGTTAATCAATCAACCAAAGGCATTTTTGCCTGTCAGCAAAAGTATGCAACAGACATCATCAAAAGATTTCGCATGGAAGGATGCAATCCAGCAGAAACCCCTATACCCCTAGGCACAAAATTGAGCAAGAAAGATGAAGGTCCTACAGTGGACTCTACCTTGTACAAAATTTTAATAGGCAGTTTGTTGTATCTTACAGCAACTAGGCCTGACATTATGTATACAACCAGCCTTGTTTCTAGATTCATGGAATCCCCCAAAGATTCTCACTGGAAAATGGCAAAACGAATTCTGAGATATGTTGCAGGAACTCTCAATTTCGGCTTATGGTACACTAAATCTAATAGTAATCAACTTTCTGGTTACACAGACAGTGATTTTGCAGGTAGCCTAGATGACAGNTTATCATCATAAATCTTGAGGGAAAATCCAACCCTCCCAACTAATACAATATCAAAAAAATATGAGGACAACCTTATTCTCCAAAGTCACCAACACTGAGAACAACCTTGTTCTCTAATAACCATACAATTCAGAAAACCAAACCTTAGTAAATCTCATGGAAATATTCTTTGCCCACAAATCTGCTACAGACCACATATACAATCTATTGAGGTCACCTTTTATCATCATGTATGAACCCACCCCTGCCCATAAGATCTTGTACATATGTACACGACTGTGCCTACAACAACCCATGTATGTACGTGATTGTTTCCACTACAACCTGCATACATGCGAAAAAATGTACAAACACTTCATACAGAGCACTCCACTTCATACAATATTTTCTTCTGAGGTTGTCTCTCTCTCTCTCACACGTGAGGTATGCCTTTCCCTGCCAAGAAAAAAAATAGAGTCCTCAACCTTAGGCCAATTTTTCTCCTCTAGCATAATTTCCCTTTACTAAAATCATGAAGCCTCCTATATCCATCATGTGTCCACACACACTACTTGATAATATGAAATGTCACAATGACTTCTCTCCTTTATATACAATCCTTATGGGTCACCATAGAATCCCCTCCACAATTAAACATCAAATTAGGCGTTCCTTGTGGGTGTGAAGCCCCAACACAAGCCCACAAAGACCATCACTAAACCCATGAAGTCCCCACTCAAATCCAAGGGGGTTTTCACCAAACCGAAAGTGTGACCTGGTGCCCACGACGATTCCCACATTCCCAACACCTAGGGTCATGTGAGAATACCTATCCAAAGCTACAAAAATCAACATCCAATTCCAGAGTGTTGGACTACTACAAGAAATTTAATATTTGTTTTCTCTAGTTCAAGACCGGATTTTGAAATTCCAACATTGTTGAGGAGTTGTCCACATGGAAGACCAATGTTTTGATATCCATCCTTGTGAGCATTGTGGAAAGCAAAATTATCCTTCAGAAATATGTTCTAAATGCAAGACAACTACAAGAGTAAAGAACTACTATGGGTGGATGACTTCTTAGTGATGATCATCAACATTCAAGAATATATCTCAGTCATACCATAGAATTCAATTTCGAGTAGTGGCACATATTACAGCGAAAGTATTTGCATCTTCTCACCTTGTACCTGACAAGGGGGAACAACATCAACGATTGAGAGTAAGTATTAAAGTTTTGAAGTCTTATAAATCGAGTATTAACAAAAGAGTGTGTTTCGGTTTGTGGTCACCTAAAACCACCAGACAACAGTTTGTGTTTTTCCTGAAACCACCACATATTAGAAGAATTACAACTTATTCTAGACAATGGTTTGTGGTTTTCCTTAAACCTCCACTTGGAAAAAGACATTCAACTTTTTCTAGAGAATAATTTATGATCATTTTAAAAACAATGTTCAAGAGCACTTCCAATTATTAGAAGACATCATCTTCTAGCTTCTAGCTAACTTAGGAAATGTTCTTGGAACCATTGAGCCCTAGAGCCAAGTTCCATAGTTTGTGGTCATCCGTAAACTACCAGATTGTTTTGTGGTATTCCCTAAACCAACACCACCATTTAGTAGAAGACATCAACTTTTGCAAACCATTTGGTTTGTGGTCATCCCAAAACCACTAGATTCACTAGATTTAGAGAGCACATTTAGCCATCAACAACTGCCCACTTAGAGATTTCAGCTGCATACTCGAGATTTCAGATCTCTCCTTGGACTCACATACACCCCTTCAGATTAAGGAGGGGAATGTTGGAAACGTAATTCGTTAGGGTTATGAACTTGACAAAATGTGAATAGTCAAGTTCTAGGAATTCTTTCGGGAGTCCAAGAGACATCTTGGAATACAAATCCAAAATTCAATATCATGTATTTATAGATGTATCATATTGATGAATAATATGTATCTCACACTTATCCATTTGTAGCATTCTAACATGATCTATTAGGCCCTTAATATTGAAGGTTATATAATACCATGTTAAACTATGCAATGAGACATAACACAATAATATTGGTGGAAAATGCTTTAACCATATCAACAATATATTCATCCACTGATATCAATATATAATACATGGATATAATCACCTAGTGAATTAAAAAGTGCCACCACATTGACAACTCATCAATATATAATAATGACATCTCATTAATGATCAAGATGACAACTAATAAAGAGGTAATCTAGGAAAATGTTTTAACCATATCAACAATATATTCATCCAATAATATTAATATATAGTATATGGATGTAATCACTTCTTAAACTTAAGAGTGCTCACACATTAAAAAATCATCAATAGATAAGATGACACCTCATCAAGGATAATGATGACAACTAATAAAGATGTGATTTAGGACTTTTCATTGTATAGGGTCTCACATGATAATATCATTTACGCATATTTGATTATTTTTATTGGGTATGTGTTATATTCTTTGCACGAGTAGCCTCGGGAAACATGTCACATTTTTGCCTCATTTTTCGTGTTGCCTCGATTTTCATGTCCATTGTTGGATGGTTTTTTGGCACATGGTTTTTTGTCGATGGTTTTCACATGATTTTTTGCCGATGGTTTTCTATGTTCAGTTAAGGAATTAGGGTTGTTGACTAATCCAGATCATTGGGTTAGGGTTTTGGATGTTGCTAGCTCATATGCATATTGTATTGTAAACAATGTAACACTATGAATGAATATAGAATATGTTGGTTTTCTTGGTTTGGGTTTCCAGGGGAAAAATATCTGTGTAATGTTAATATTTTCCATTGTATCTTTTCTGTTCTTTTACTGAAAATATGTTTGCAGTAAATATTGTACAAGGTTAAAATATACATTTGGTATTAGAGCTTTGTTGACTTCATGGGGATGCCTTTATGGGAAAGGGTTTGGTTTGGGACTGTGATAAGCCTTTCTACAGTGGGAGATCTATGGTATTGATTTTTCAGGTGAAAAGAAATGGCTAGCAATTCAAAAATGGAGATTGAGAAGTTTAATGGGCAAAGCTTTGAGCTGTGGAAGCTCAAGATGGAATATATGTGGGAAGAGATCAATGGATCGCGGAGGATCCAGGTACTACACCTACAGGAACTTCAACAGATGACTGGAAATTGTTGGATCGGAAGGTGAAGAGCATAATCCGACCGTGTCTCTCAGATTCAATATTACTGGATGTGTCATAGGAAGCTACAACCAAGGATTTATGGGATAAGTTGGGAAAGTTGTATGCGTATAAATCCATATTAAATAAACTATTACTGAGAAAGAAGCTATATAATATGAGGATGAGAGATGGAGACTCGGTGGTAGAGCATTTGAATGCTTTCAATACTATGGTAAGTCAGTTAGTATCTATTGAGATTAAAATTTCAGATGAAGATAAGTGTATCAGTTTATTTTTTTCTTTACCTGAATCATGGGATAGTCTGGTTGTGGCCATATCTAGTAATACAACTGCCTTCAATTTTGATGAAGTGGTCTCGTCCTTGTGGTCGGAAGAGATGAGACAGAAGAACATGGGAGGATAGAGCACCGACACATTATTGGCAAGAGGACGCTCCCAGGAAAGAAATAGATCCAAGTTCTCAAGTGGGAGATCTAATTCTAAGGGTAGATCTAAATCTCCTGGAAAGTTTGTAAAGCTATGTTGGAGATGTGGAAAACAAGGGCACTACAAGAAGCAATGTAGATCCAAAGTTGAGAAAAAGAAGGGATCTAAAGAATCTCCTTCTACAGAACAAAATACCTCCAAGGAAGAAGGAGGGGATGTGTACTTAGCTTATTTAAGAACAAATGCAGATCATGAGGCATGGTTGGTTGACTCACGTGCATCCTTTCATATGACTCCCCACAGGGAGTGGTTCTATGAATATGAAAGGTATGATGGAGGTAATTTTTTCTTAGGTGATGATTCGACAATCATAATCATAGGATGAGTAAAAGTCAAGTTGAGGCTCATAGATGGAAGGATTAGAACACTTCTTGGTGTTCTACACATCCTAGGTTCAGCCAGAAATTTGATTTATGTAAGCAAAATGGACGATGTAGGGGTAAAAACAATATTTGAAAAGGAAATCTGCAGGATGGTTTGAGGAGAAATGGTGTTGTTGAAGGGAGTTCAGTTTGGAAATCTATATAAGCTGCAAGGAAGCACTATTAGTGATGGGTGTAATAGTTCCATTGTTCTCGATATTGGATTTTAAGAATAAAGAACTCCTACAATCTCTGGAGAAAAGGTTATGTTGTGACATCAAAGACTGGGGCATATCAGAGAGAAGGGTCTTCTATTACTACACGGTAAAGGTATGGTTGAACGTATGTCTAAATTCTCTTTGGATTTTGATTTCTGTGAACATTGTGTATATGGGAAGCAGAATTGGGTAAGATTCCCCTCTAGTGCAATGAGGGCAGAAGGAATTTTACAGCTAGTTCACAATGATGTTTTTGGACCTGTGTCAGTCAAATCATTGGGAAAATCTGTGTACTATGTCTCATGTATAGATGACTTCTCGAGGGATACTTGAATATATTTCCTTAGGAAGAAATATGAAGTCTTTGACAAGTTTAAAGAGTTTATGGCTCTTGCTGAGAATCAAACAGAGAAACGAATTAAGGTGTTGAGGACATATAATGGTGGAGAGTTCTACGGGAATGAATTTGAAGAATTATTTAAGAAGTGCGGTATATCAAGGTATAAGACTACTCCATATACACTTCGGCAGAATGGAGTTGCAGGAAGGATGAAAAATACACTGATGGAAAAAGAAAGGTGCATGCTCAGTGGTGTCGGGGTAGGGAAAAAATTATGGGTAGAGGCAATGGGTACTGCATGTTACTTGGTCCACAGATCACCCTCATCAACACTGGATGATAGGACTCCACAAAAGGTATGGACTGGTAAGAAACCTTCTCTCACACTTCTCAAGGTATTGGATGTGATGCATATGTTCATGTTCCAAAGGAAACATGAGTAAGCTAGATAAGAAGGCTGAAAAGTGTATCTTTATTTGATATAAAGATGGTCTCAAAGGTTATAATATTTGGAACCCAGAAAATAAGAAGGTATTGTATAGCCAAGATGTGGTATTTAGAGAAATGAATGATGTTGTTAAACAGGAAGTCCTACCAAGTAAGGAAGAACCAGAGAAAATAGAGTTTGATTTAAAGGATGATGAATCATACTCTACAGAAGAACATGAATCAAAAGAAGAAGATCCTCATACTCCAGTATTGAGGAGATCGGTTCGAGAAAGAAGGGTACCAGAAAAGTATACTCCATCTGATTACCGTTCAATTTTTGCTTTGTCTATTATTAGTGATTATCCTAAAACTGTCAGGGAGGCAGTGGATTCAGAGGATGGAAATCTCTGGAAAAATGCCATGGACGAAGAAATGGCATTGTTGGATAAGAATGAGGCTTGGGATCTAGTGGATTTGCCGACTGAAAGAAATCCCATTAGAAGCAAATGGGTATTTAACAATAAGCTGAATGTAGAAGGAAAAGTGGAGTTGTTATTGGGGAAACCACAACTATGGGGGGGGGGGGGAAGGAAGGACAATGAAAACCCATCCTATAATGTTTCCAGATATAAAGATGAAATGTACTCAAATAAAACAAACCTCAAGTCCACTTTAAATTCACCAAAGAAAATGAGAGGAACAAAACACTCAACATGTCAAATCTACTTAGAAAAGGAAAGAAACAAAGAAAATGATCAAACATAGAGTGGATCTTTGTTATCATACCCTACCAGGATCACAAGATTAGGAAAAGTACAAATTTGATCAAGCAAAGTTCAAAAAGTTTTAAAAACTGTCATCTACAGGGGTGGTTGCATCCTAATAGTTGTGTGACTCATGACCGTTTTGCAGGTGGTCGCGGAATGTATTATAAGTAGCTCATGATCGATCTCTTTGGTACAAATTGTTCAGTAGTGACCCTCTACAAAATTTGGGGAAAAAGAACCATATTTGGCCCATATCTAACATATTTGAAAGATATGCTCTCTCAATGAGTGATGAGGAAAAGAATAAGTTACAAAACAGGTTTCAAGGGTAAAAGAGCAAGGGAATTTCAAAACTAAGGAAGAATCAAAGATCCTTCCCCAATGGATTCGCCATTTTTTTGTGTGTATAAATATCATCTATGGATAAGAAATACCTCCCTTGGATATTCCCTTGATCCAATACATACAACGTGATAGACCATTATGAGGTTTCCCTAGATATAACTAGATTTCATTCCTTTTACACTAGAGGAAAGGGAGGCATACCTTGTTAACCGATAGTTGTCCTTATGTGTCCAGTCTAATGCAACTCTAGAGATCTAGATCTAGCTCCTATGATTTGTTTCATGTACATAAGTGACAAACAAATACTAATCTACAAACCCTTTCAAGTGTTAGGAAATCTAAATATATTCTAGATCTAGTCGAATCTATCCAAGGAAAAATCAAATATACCATACAAAGTTGAATATGATAGATTTGGTAAGGGAAAAACACACACACACACACAAAGATATATATATATATATATATATATATATATATATATATATATATAAATTAAATGAAAGACACATACATCAATGTTGTCATACCTTAAGTCATGATGTAATCCTCCTAGATCCTTGCTCCAACTTCTCCCTAGCTCTCATAGAACCAAGGTTGACCTGATATGAAGGATAATCTTTATTGAAGAGCTCCTCTAAAATTTTTGCAGCATGTACCTGTAAATTATTCCTCCTTTTGTTTCCCATGGAATGCCTTCTTTATATAGATTGGTGGAGGAGGCTAGGGGATGATTCTACATCTATATAAATCAATGAACCTCAACTAGATTGAAAGTTCCCAATCTCTTATAACAAGACAAACAACTCTCCCAACATCAATCTCCTCAAAACTCACCAAATCTAGAAGGCTACAAGGGATATCGCAGGTTGTTAATAGTACAACCAATGATCAGTCATCTCCTTCCAATGATGCAACTCACAATCAATCATGCTCTGCCAATGGCTTGGAGCCCAACCTCCCTCAAAATCAGTGCAATCCAAGGAACACGAGTGTATCTCAACAAATAAGGCTATAACAATAGTCAACAATGTCCATACATTCCCCAAAATCCATGTGTAGTCCTTGCCCATACCAATAGCAACCCTTAGCCTAACAATCAACAATGTCAGTATATTCTCCACAATTCACATGTAGTCCCTACCTAGACCAATAGTAATCAACAAAATCCATATATTCCTTAAATCCATATGTACTTCGCACCCATACCAATAACAATCAACAAATTCCATATATTCCCCATAGTCCATGTGTAGTCCCTACTTGAACCAATAGAAATCAACACAGTCCATATTCACCAAAACCCATATGTACTCCACACCTAGACCAATAACAATCAAGAAAGTCCATGTATTCCCTATAAATCATGTAGTCCACTCCTATATTAATAACAATCAACAAAGTCCATTTATTCTCCATAATCCATATGTACTTGGTTTTGAAACTTCTCAACATTTCAAGTGGACACTCCACCCATCATCAGGGAACCAAATAAAACTTTAGTAACATAGAAAAGATAAAATAGAATATACAAAATAGAATAGAATTAACTATTACAAAATAATATTAAAAATATTCAATAAAGAGAGATTTGGTCAAATTAAAAAAAATAATAATAATACTTAGAATTCAGGGTTAATGAAAGTTACAACTATAAAAACAAATAACAAAACAACTAATTGAAAAATGTTTAATTTATAAAAAATAATATTTTTTATTAAAATAATAAAGAATTAAAAAAATTCAAAAATAAAAAAGATAAAACTAAAAATTAGAAGCTCATCTACATAGTAGTAAAAAAATAAAAATTATGAAAGATTAATATATAAAAATATATTATTAATAATAAAAAATGTTACAAAGAAATAAGTATACATAGTANATTAAAAAAATTCAAAAATAAAAAAGATAAAACTAAAAATCAGAAGCTCATCTACATAGTAGTAAAAAAATAAAAATTATGAAAGATTAATATATAACAATATATTAATAATAATAATAAATGTTACAAAGAAATAAGTATACATAGTAGTAAAAAAATAAAAATTATGAAAGATTAATATATAACAATATATTAATAATAATAAAAAATGTTACAAAGAAATAAGTATTAGCTAAATGATGGACACAATAGAGCTAATAATTAGCTAAATTGATGGGCATATAATAGATGAATAAACCCATGGTATCAAATAAACCTGATTGGATTTGATATAAAGAAACATTAAAATAAAATATTATATATTAACAAGTGGCATGGCGGTGGTTGTCCCTGCTAAAAAGTTTGTTGTGCATTGTTGCAGGTGTATGTAATAGTGGTGATGTGTAGGCGAAGTAGTGGTAATGTGTGTTGATGTTGGTAGATCTGATGCTCCTCGTTCTATACAATGAGTCTAAGATTGTTTAAACATGTGCTAATGAGTTATTCCAATTCCTAAAGCATATATTGTAAGTAGTAGTGATGTGTGTTGATGGTGTAGATATGATGTTGCTCGTTATATACAATACATCTAAGATTGTTTAAGCATGTGCTAATGAGTTATTCCAGTTCCTAAAGCATATATTGTTGATTAAACTGTTAAAACTCTAATCATAGTTCGTTAGTTTACCTAACGATTATACAGTTACATGACAATTATGGTATATTTGTATTATATATGTACGTCTATGTACATGATTAATTGCTCATTGATGGATATAGAGTATGCCTTTTCTGCCAGTATCTATTTATCTCTGTTCATCATGGTTTCTTGATCACTTGAGTTATTTCCATTATGTTTCTGCATTTTTCTTCATTATGAATCTAACAGTGGTATTAGAGCATGTAGATGATCTTAGAGGCCTCCTAGATTATCAGAACATGAAGATGATCTTATGATCCTGGTATTTTATCAGAGTCATGTAGTTTTTCCATGGAGTTGAGTTGCAGTGGAGGTTGTGTGGTCTGATCATTCTGAGAGGAATAGAGTTGACAACCTTTGTTCAGCAAGGAAGGGATCAACAATCTGAAATAGAGCAAGAGTCGAAGAAGTATGTTGAAGAGATCGAATTTGACATACTTCATCCTATTAATTGGGAAGATCTCAGAAATACTTAAAGAGGGGTTTACCGAAAGGATCTCTACAAGAAGCCTGGAGTAATACACACTGATATGGATCACTAGTTTGGGAGGAGAAGAATCTGGAATCCATATATAGTTGTGTAAAGATAAAACCAGAGAATAAAAGGTTCTATTGTAGAGAAACGAGGCACGATGGCAAGAGAGGCACGATGGCAAGAGAGGCACGATGGTGAGATGCCCCCATTGGATAGCCATTGCACCGCTGCACATTTTAAGAGCACAATTGAGATTTCCGTTGCTGCATTCTTTTAATTAAAGAGGAGTGAAGTTTATTTTTTAATTTTCAAAAATGACTTGTGATTTATTTTTTATATTATGGTGGTTATGTTGTGGAGAGTTAAAGCCACAATGAAGTAGAGAAGGATTTTTGGCATCAGAAAAGAAATAAAATAAGTGGGTGAAAAGATAAAAAAGAATGAAAACAGATCAAGTGAATTAAAATTTCCCCTAAAGAAATTTTTGTAGGGAATTAAAAGCTTTGCGGTATTTTAAATCTAAGTATTGATACATAGCGTGAATTGCAAAGATGCATCTTGCACAAGTGGAATATTTATGTTTATTATATGAGTTTTTTTATTCCTTGCAAAATTTTTATTGATTATTTTACTCACGGCTCCATGGAAACGCTAAATGATAACAATCTTTCTACCATTGATTTGACTGTGTATTTGAGCATTGCATGAAGGATAGAATCCGATCTGGAGATAGAGTGGGTCTAAAAGTAGGCCATATTGGGTACTCGACACCCCCGACACCCAAAGAATCGTATTTGGTTTTGAAGGAATCCAGTACATTAAAGAATCAAATGCAACTCAATTTTTTATGATTTGTAGCTTTTCCTTTGTAAATGCAATGAAATTGAGAAGGGTTCTTTTGCTAACATAAATAAGATTAGTAGGTAAAGTGAAGAGCATTAAGACAAAGGGGGTTTTGTGTTGGTGATAATTATGACCTTTTATGTAATTGAGATAAAAGAGGTTATCAAATCTTTTATAGAGGGTTCCATTTTTGTAATGAAGTTATAAGGTGGTTGTAAAGGTGTTATAAGGGGTCCAACAAATTGCATTTGCAAAATTGTATTTGGTGTTATTGTTTAAGTTGTAGACCTACTCGAAATTGAATAAGGGGGTCTTAGGATCTTTGTGTGCGTCATTGGTTATCCTATATTTTTTGGCATTCATGCAATGGACAATCTCTCTTGGCATGCACAACAGGATACAAAATTGAATTTTGTGGCATCAATATACAACAAACATCTCTCTTCCATATTATGCATAATGGAAAGAATTGAAGAAATATTTACAATATTGCGCACATTAATTAACTCAACTACAAAATATACAATTGCAATAAACAAGTTCACTCTCAGTATAGTGATTACTTGTTTACAAGTAATGCACAAGAAGATTGATATGTTCAAACTTCAAAACAAAATGTTATTTGATGAGTTAAATCTTCTTCGACACCAATAATGTGATTTCAACAAACAAAATGACATCAAGGATGAAAATAATGAAGACATTCAGTTGACTAGTGATGACAGTCATAAACATGAAGATGAGTTGGATAAAGTCCCTATGACAGAAAAAGTTGTGGATAAATGTGGCAAAGAAATTAGAATTTTTCGACCATGGAAATAATTACGCTTTAAATGAAATCGATATGGACTAGGATATGTAAAGGATGCTCACAACCTTTTTCATATTCCTAATTATTGCGAACCTATTTGCTTTGTGAGTGGAGGTTTTTTTAATGATGACAAGACGATAGAGCTTGAGGATATTGGTAAAGAACATGTACATGATATTGTTGCTGATGATGATGCTACAGATATTCCAGATCATGATAATCGGTCAGATAAAGAACCCATATAGTGCAAACACTATCACTAGTTTGGCCATGATAAGTCAAACTGCTTTGATCTTCACCCATGCAGATTTTGTGGGAAGACAAATCACCCCTCGATAAGGTGTCAAAAGCACAAGAGAAAACATATTCATTTTGAATGGCTAGGGAATTGGCGTTGGTGTTGGCATTTGGAAGCTAATTTATTGGAGAATTCTTATCGACGGATTTATACACAAGTACAGTCGTACTTGATTGGAGATATTTCTACAGTTGACGGACATGATTTTTTTTCAGGATCATATGATATAGGATATGATCGAGGCCTAGTTGATGTAGTCTTCTGAGTTGAAGGTCAAGTTTTCATACTCCGCCGGTAGAAAATTTGATTAACCTTTTCCACTTTACATTGTGAAAGCGTACACATTGTTCCAGTAGCTTATACAGGTGTTGGATCTCTTCTTGGCCATACTTGGAATTTGAACCACTTGTCCCTGACAGGGGGGAAATCTAAATTTTTGAGTCAGGTTCCAAGTTTGATTTAGAGCATGTGAACATATGATCAAGTATGCAACCTAGTTCCCAGTATGCAGTCTTGTTCCTGAACATATTGTTGTTGACAGTTTGTGGTCAGCTTAAAACCACCATTTAAGCATAAGACATGAATTTTTGCTTGTTAAATTTTCAGATTTTTGAGCCTTGAGCTCTTGTTAGTTTATGGTCAACTTAAAATCATGCCATTTAGTAGAAGATATCATCTTCTTCTAGACATTCGGTTTGTGGTCATCTCGAAACCACCAGATTGGTTTGTGGTCATCCCAAAACCACCAAATGAGTTTGTGGTCACCCTTAAACCACCAATTTAGTAGAAGACATAAGCTTCTGCTATTTTTTTAGAGTTCAGAGAGCATCTTCAGCCAACCCTATGAATATTTGCTTGACACATTGTTGATTGTCAAGTAGTGGCAGTTTTTTAGGAAAGAACAAACTTATGATTAAGGGGGGATGTTAAAACTCTAATCATAGTTTGTTAGTTTACCTAACTGTTATACAGTTACATGAAAATTATGGTATATTTGTATTATATATGTACATCTATGTATATGATTAATTGCTCATTGATGGATATAGAGTATGCCTTTTCTGCTAGTATTTATTTATCTCTGTTCATCATGGTTTCTTGATTGCTTGAGTTATTTCCATTATGTTCCTGCATTTTTCTTCATTATGAATCTAACATAAACCATGTTGTATTATACACTGGTATAAATAGCACATGTTTCACAAATTGCTTTCATGGGCAATCTATCTTGGCATTCCATTATCCCATTCAATCTCGGGAACTCAATTTCCCTTGCCACTAAAACTTTTTTCTTTGCTTCTGGGCCCTATACTCTTGGGTTTCTATCTCAATCTCGATCTATACTTGAATTTTCATTTGAAAGAACCAAGTTGTGTGAACTGCAACCTCATCCCATAATGGAGATGGATAAGACTAAACAAATTCAATCCCATCTAAGAAAATTGACTGAGAGAGGCCTTAAAAGTGAAAGAGTGAAAGATAACAAAATTGCATATTAACACTAGCAGTATAAAGGAATCATGCACAATAATAAGTAATCGTGTAATACTAAAACAATTGAATTTCTACACAAAAAATTAAAACAATTGAAGTAAGCAATATTGAAAGTATGCAATTATATAAATAATAAGAGAAAAAAAAATGAAAGAATGTTCACAATGAAACTTAAAAATTTTGAAAAATTAAAAACTTTTCTTATAAAATTTTATAAGAGTAACATATTATATCAATTGTTTTTTATAATTACTACATTAGTATGCAATTATATGAATAATATGAGAAAAAAAAATGAAAGAATGTTCACAATGAAACTTAAAAACTTTGAAAAATTAAAAACTTTTCTTACAAAATTCTATAAGAGTAACATATTATATCAATTGTTTTTTACAATTACTACATTAGTATGCAATTATATAAATAATATGAGAAAAAAAAATGAAAAAATGTTCATAGTGAAACTTAAAAATTAAAAAAAATTAAAACATGATTCTATAAAAGTAACATATTATATCAATTGTTTTTTACAATTACTACATTATTACAGATATAGATATATACAAACCTACATATTTGCCCTTCTCATATTGTCAAGAGCATGAGTATGTGAAAAGTAAAAATAAACAATTACTACATTATTACAGATATAGATATATACAAGCCTACATATTTGCCCTTCTCATATTGTCAAGAGCATGAGTATGTGAAAAGTGAAAATTCTAAAAAGAAAATGTCACAAATACACAAGCATGAACACAATGAAAAATGACGAATATCACAAAGAAGTTCATAGTGCTTAGAAAATAAATCCCAATCTTTATTTTAAAAAAAATTACTAACTTTCAAGAAAAGGCAAAACTAATATATTAAAATACCAACAAAGAGTTGAAATGTGATTAGTTTAGTCTTTATTTTAAAAAAAATTACCTATTATTTTTGTGAAATGCAAGTAACTTTCAAGAATAAGCAAAACTAATATAATAATATATCAATGTGAAGAATTGAAATGTGCTTAGTTTAGTTGTAGATAACTCTAAATGAATGATTCTAGTAAAATGTTTCAATACCATAGTGTAGTTAACAGGAAAAAAGTATGATGAAGATACGTACAGTTACATTGAAAACGGCGTGTTTAGTGGGGTGTTCTGGATTTACAATATGAATTGGTATCCAGAATGGTGGTTGCACGTTAGAGCTGCAAAATGAATTGAAGCATGTTAATAAAACTTCAACTAGAGATAAAATAACTAAAACTTTGGAACGCGATTTAATTGATTTATATTCAGTGCTAGTTTACCTTATATCTGTAAAAAAAATGGAGGTCAATCGGGGTTTCGGCGATTACAAACATCGAATACAAAAATAAAAGCCCACGTTGTTTGCCGAATCCCGAAATGAGAAAAGGTTGTGGGCCCAACACTTTGGGTTTCGGGGTTTGGGGTTTGGCGATTACAAATGCCAAACACCAACACACAACAACTCCCAAATCGCGAAAATGCAAATGGAATGTGGGCCCAACACTTTGGGGTTTCGGGGTTTACGAACACCTGACGCACAAACAAAATGAAATAAGAAATGCCGAATTGCGAAATGCGATTAGGGTGTGGGCCCAACAATTTCGGGTTTCNTTGGCGATTACAAATGCCAAACACCAACACACAACAACTCCCAAATCGCGAAAATGCGAATGGAATGTGGGCCCAACACTTTGGGGTTTCGGGGTTTACGAACACCTGACGCACAAACAAAATGAAATAAGAAATGCCGAATTGCGAAATGTGATTAGGGTGTGGGCCCAACAATTTCGGGTTTCGATGTTTGGTAAAGCAAAGGAACTCTACGCATATGTAACAAGCAAGTCCCAAATGTCGAAATATCATTTTTTGTATTTAATCTCCTTTTAAAATCACACGCTCCAACAAATAAACTTGGAATAAATAAATGATCGGATTTGTAATTAGTAAAACCAAAAAATTACTGTGTTTGCTTGAAAATGAATCTATCAAGAAATAAAATGAGTTTACAAACTCAATAACAGAAAATCATAAACGCAGAGCAAACCTCCAAACAGGGAATAACTTATTTGATTCAAGAAATGCTTTCAAGCTCTTGTCTCACCCTCTGTGTACAGATTACAATATGATTCAAGTATTTATAGGAACAAACTTGCCCCTTCGACCTTAGGAAAAATTAAATCAAGGCGGTGATGGTATTTGGTGGCATGCAAAGGCTAAGGCATCCACCGCTTGACAGTGAACCCTCACGTCTTGAATGGTCAAGACAACCACTGATCTGTCGTCATAAGGCAGTGAAATGATTAATCTCTAACATACTCCCTCTTAATCATTTCAGGACAAAACAAACTAAAACATGTAAAACAAAATTGATGTAAACAATGCATTACAACTTGCAGACCCCAATATTACTTCTATGCTTTTTAAACAATTCATTTCCCAAAGGTTTCGTAAAAATGTCTGCAAATTGTTCTTCAGATCAGCATAACTGAATAGAAATCTCCTTACCAGTTACGATCTCTCGAATGAAATGATACCTTGTATCAATGTGCTTACTTTGTTTGTGAAAAACGTGATTCCTTGACAATGCAATGGCAGATTTATTGTCACAGACTATCTGGGTTGCATAATTCTGGTTATGCAACAATTCATTCAAGACCCTTTTCATCCATACAGCTTGACATGCAGTTGCAGTTGTTGCAACATACTCTGCCTCAGTGGAAGATAGAGTCACAATGGGCTATTTCTTTGATGCCCATGCCACTGCTCCGGATCCAAGACTAAAAATATACCTAGATGTGCTTTTCCTGTCATCAATGGAACCTGCAAAATCACTATCAGTATATCCGATCAGCTCAAAGTTTAAGCTTGATGTATATTGGATACCAAAATTAGTTGTTCCAACAACATATCTCAGGATTCTCTTTCCTGCTTGCCAATGAGTACTCTTCGGAGTCTCCATGATTCTGGAAATCAAACTCACAACAAACATAATGTCAGGTCTGGTTGTTGTTAAGTACATAAGGCTTCCAACCAGCCTCTTATACAGGGTTGGATCAACATATGATCCTTCATCATACTTGCTCAGTTTAACACCAATTGCCATTAGTGTTGCAGCTGGATTGCAATTCAACATTCTAAACCTTTTCAACACTTCATTTGCATAGTTAGTTTGACAAATGAAAATGCCATCATCAAATTGATCTACTTCAATTCCAAGAAAAAATTTCATCAAACCTAAATCAATCATCTCAAACTCTGTTTTCATGGCATTTTTAAAATCATCTACAGATAGATCTCCAGTAAAAATCAGTTCATCAACATACAAACAGACAATCAAAATTTTACCTTTCTGGTCTACCTTTGTATACAGAGTTGGTTCACTTGGACTTCTTTTGAATCCAACACTGATTAGATATTCATCAATCCTGCTATACCAAAATATGGATGCCTACTTCAATCCATATAAAGCTTTCCTTAACTTGTAAACCTTATCTCTGTGTTTATCAATCTCATAACCCGAAGGTTGTCTTACATAAACTTCTTCTTCCCAATATCCATTTAAAAATGCAGACTTGACGTCCATCTGATGCATGATCCATCTACTTTGAGCTGCAATAGCTAAGACCATCCTTACTGTGTCAATCCTTGCTACAGGAGCAAAGGTTTCATTGTAATCAATACCAGGTTGCTGACTAAACCCCTGAGCTACAAGTCTTTCCTTGTACTTCTCAATATCACCTTCTGCATTAAGCTTAGTCTTAAAAACCCACTTAACACCAACACTTTTCTTGCCTTTAGGTAAATTGACAAGATCCCAAGTGTTATTCCTTTCAATGGAATCAATATCCTCATCCATTTCTTTTATCCAGACATCCTCTTTAGCAGCGTCATCATAACTTACAGGATCATAAGCTATAAATGCAAAATTTGAAATCTGATCTACCTCTTCATTCTGATCACATAATTCTCTTAAACTTCTAGTTTTCTTTCCTTTAAATATGTTTTTCAATGAAGCTAAAGTAGGATCTGATTCACTGCTTACCTATGAATCTGTTTGATGTCCACCATGTCCAGATGGATCACCATGCTCATGAGTTCTTGGCGTTCTAAATTGAGATGGACTAAAATCTGGTGCTATCCTTGTTGGACTTCTTGCTGTAGGCGTATGTGCATGTGGAACCATCTATCCATCTTCTTCACTCTACTCAGCTTCATCATCATCTTCACGGGGTAACATAGCTCCCTCTAAAATTGATTTGCCAATACTTCCATCCCAGGCTTCATCTTCTTTAAACTGAACGTCTCTGCTGATTACATATTTCTGGGTGATGGGATTGTAGAGTTTATATGCCCTAGATTCTTCACTGTATCCAACAAAGATACATCTCTCGCTTTTGTCATCCAACTTTCTCCTCATTTCTGCAGGTACATGCGCAAATGCAACACATCCAAAAATTCTGAAATGAGAAACATTGCAAGACTTACCATCCCAGGCTTCTTGAGGTACATGATCCCTCACGGTCTTGGTCGAACTTCTATTCAAGATAAAAACAGAGAAAAGAACTGCATCTCCCCAATATTCATTTGAAATATGCTTCTCTTTCAACATGCTTCGATCCATATCCATGATGGTCCGATTCTTCCTTTCAACCACTCCATTCTGTTGTGGAGTATATCGAGCAGTAAAATGCCTTTTAATTCCATGAAGACCACAAAATTCAATGAATTCAGTCAATTTATACTCACCTCCTCTGTCAGACCTGCAGATCTTAATGGTTCAACCACTCTCATTCTCAACCATAGACTTAAACTTCTTAAGAACATTAAAGGATTCGAACTTTTGTTTCAAAAAATACAACCAAGTCTTCCTACTGAAATCATCAATGAAAGTCATAAAATAAACACAATCAGTTAAAGAAGGTGTTTGGATAGGTCCACATAAATCTGTGTGGACAATTTCCAATGGAGCTTTTGCTCTGTAGGAAACACCTGAAACAAATTTCTCTCTATGATGCTTCCCAAGGATACAACTCTCACAAGAGCTTGTAGGTTGCTGAATACATGGCAGCCCCTTTACCATATGCTTCTTCTGTAACAGATCTAAGCCACCAAAATGTAAATGACCATATCTCAAATTCCATAACCAAGATTCATCTGAACTTCCAACTTTATAAACATTCAAAGAACCACTCAAATCATTTATCATAATAAGTGGAAATATCCTATTATTGGTCATCTCTACTCTTGCAATCAACTGTTTGCTGGGAAATTTATCATAGATTGTACATACCTTGTTCTTGAAGAACACTCTGTACTTTTTCTCTATCATTTGTCCAACA
>JZKD02S0231349.1:0-21525 GCA_000966675.3 Picea glauca
GGGAGTCTAGTTGGCCAGAAACTTGGTTATTTTCCAGGAAAAGGCCTCGGTTATCGAATTAGTTGTTGCCCAAAGCCTCTCTATTTTAGAACACTTTCCTTAGGAAAAGAATGCACCTAGCATCCGAGTATCTCAGCCTGCAACCATAGATCCATCCATAGCCTGGGATTTTTTTTACGATGCATCACAAAATATGCTCTGTGGCTGGGGGAGAGTCCTTCATCTTTCAGACTCACGTTCATTCAAAATAAAAATGGGACTAGGAAAAGGCAAAAACAACTATGCAGAACTAATGACTCTTCCCCTCCTACTCAAAACAGCAAAAGAGCAAGGGTTACACTCCATACAACTCTTTGGTGATTCAATGAATGTTATAAACTGGGTTCAGAAAACATAGTCATGCCACAATATTTTTCTGCAGCCTATTTTGTGGGAGATTTCCACATTGTTGGCCTATTTTGACTCCTTTTCTATACGACATGTTTACAGGTACAGGAACACACTAGCAGATGCATTGTCAAAGGAAGGGCTCAACCTTTCCTACGGTCAATGGAATTTTTCAGAATCTCGAGGAGATACAGTTCAGGATTTCTTCCATCGGCCCTTCATCAAAGACCCGACTCAAGCTCCTTCTCCATAAATCTACATCTTTTTTCTTTTTTTGTTGTATATATTGGAACCAGTTTTGGTATCTTCCCTGGATTGTATAATGTACTTTTTGGCTACGTAGTAGATATTGTAAACTGGTTGTAGCAGTCGCCATTAGACTAGAATCAGCTTACAAAGAACTTGGATAGCACAACTATTAGCAGGTTACTTATTTTGGTTAAAAACCATCATACTTTCTCTATGCTCCTACATGTGCTCAACCAGCACCTACAAAATGTAATTTTGTCTCTCTAGATGAATAAAATTACACTTTTTTCAAGGAAAAAAAATAAAAAATAAAAATATATATATTCCTTTGGTGATAAAATAAGTGCTCTTTTATTTTTATTTTATTTATTTGTTTAATTATTATAAACCAAAACTGATAAAAATTGTATTAGAAAAAGTTGCATCCAAGTTGAATAGTGAGGTAATACAAAAGAGTGTTGTCTTGTGAGAAAACTAGCAATACAAATAAACATTATATGTTGAAAATAGAGAATTTCAAATCACACTTTTATGGGGATTTCAAAATGTTGTTGCAAGTGTAAACTCTAAAAAACACTCCTACACGACATAAAAACTAATGAAAAACATGTTTATTGTAAGCTTCATCTTGTCCAATTTTGGTGGGATGAGATTCTTGTATACCTATGTCCATATCTTCCATTATTTGGTGTATTGTTTCTTCTTCCTTTGAGATCTTTCGAGGTTGAATTCACTTACATTTTGAATTTAGAGGTAGCTAAATGTGAGCCTTTACTAAGATTACAAACCATGTTCCTGGGCATGGAACTTTTATCTTCTAGAACCTGAAATTGCCTCTTTTGTTGAACAAGAGTGCCCATAAGAAATGTGTTTTGGTATATACATTGATATTCATTCTCATGAACCTTGGTGGTCACCAAGAAGATTGATGTTCTATATTGTTTATAAACTCCTCATGCCTACAAAGCACCTCGTGCAACTCTTGGACTTCCCTATAATCCATATTCATAAATTTATTCTAATGTCCTATCATGAGAGAATTGAAAAGTTCCAAAAGGAGCAATTCTATAGAACCAACCCAGATTGTCTTCGAAATTGGATGCACCCAACCATAATGGGATGCTAACCTAAAAAATAAACTACACCATTGTCTAGAAATATGCACACAAGAGAGCAAGATGGTCATGGGAAGCTAGCCCATAAATTCTATCCTACTATCAAACAGAGTCATAGAACCTCCAACCACAAACCACTCAAAAAGCACCCAAGGCCCCAAACACCTAGCACCATAACAAAGCATCGAATCAGAGCACCAAAATGGATTGCTAGAACATAGCGCTAGAAAAAGGAAAAACCCACCAAAACCCAACACTATGAACAATATCCACAAAACACCAACAAGATTCAATTAGGAATTCTTACCCAAAAAACAAGTTGCACCATAGTTGACCACCATTAAGAGCTATCTTCAGATGATCCACCTGCAAACTGAGCCATTTTCCCACCTGACCCTTTGAGTTAAATCACAACAATCTTCAAATTTACAGTCATGAGTAATGATTTGCATGTGTGAGGTCGGTGCAGAGGTGATGCACTCCACATCACCCTCCTACTTGATATAATATGACATCTTGGTTGCATTGACAAGTGTTAGTTGATGGTTTCATAAAGTGTCTTCATGCCTTAAGACTTAGGGGATGGCTTGTACATATGTAACCCCATTTTTTAAAGAGTCCATTTAGTTTTGAGGCCTCATTTCAAGGATATTGTCTTATCGATTGAGATGACATACTTAAACCGAAGGGTCTCTTTTGTATTTCTTGCAATGAAGCATGCAAGCTTTCTATCAGAAGGTGTTTTCTTAGAGATCATAAGTTTTACAATTATGCCCGAATCGCTAATAGCAATCAAGGTCCTCACTCTAGTTGCATTTATCAAGAGCAATCCATGAAGGAGAGCATATGCTTATGCTTGATTCTTTGTGGTTGTCCCTAAATCCCATGCATAATTCAATTCCTATGTTCCCCAAGATCAAGGATGATCCCACCCACTCTTTCCATCCATTATTATTATTATTCATTATTTATTTTTGTGTGTTCTGCTAAGTGGCAACGAACAAGAAATACCTTGGACAAGTTCATATTTATGAGTTTTCAGGGACAAGTGTAAACATGTGGGTATGCTTTTGTTTTTACAAGATAGGTATGAATATTGTGGTAAGGTCTTGATAGATGGAATTTCTATGTTTTTCTCTGAATTTAGAAAGAAGGAAACAAGTTCTCTTTTATCTATTCAACGTGTAAAAGAAAGTTGTAAAATCACTTTAGAATGTACTCCTTTTTATTGTTGTAATAAAAAAGACATGATATTTTTACAAGGTAAAAGAACAGCTTTGGTGTTGTGATTTTGATTTATTTTGATGGCATGTTTATTTCTTACACAATAGTAGATCAAGGCTCAATTACCAATATCATCACTATGACCTTTTGTAGATAAATTTGGATGACGTTTGCTCATGTCTTAGGTTGCCTAAATGCTTTTTTATTACGATCGATCATAGAGAAAAGATTATAGAAGGGATTTTGAAGAATGTTAGCATCAAAGTGGGTGGTTTTATGCAAAAGCATGATTTTCAAGGCATGGAAACTAAGGGACACCACTATCAAGTAATACATGGATAATATTGAATGGAAGATATGTGTATCATTGTTAGTGTGGAAAAGAAGATTTTGAAGCTTAAACAAGGTTCTTGAAAACTTAATATTCCCATTATGCATTATCAGTGGATTTGGATGGAAGATTATGTGCCCAATGACATTGATTTTGAGAAGAATCATGCTAGAGTAATGAAGTTGAATGTGAAGGTTTTTTATGATTGTGTGCTTGGATGCAGTGTCCACCAAAACAACTCATTGACCCAATAATTGAAATTAGGGAAGATTTGCATGCAAATGTTATGCATCGTATTACCAAAGTTCCTTTTAGTGAAAATCCCCATCACCTAGAAACTAGTTAGAGGATATGATGGATCAACATGATGCAAAAATACACGGTAATGCATAACATAATTGGTGTCACCAATGATGGAGACAACCAACTCACCATAGGGCCTGTTATAACCCCTACATTATCCCTACCCCACCCTAGTCAACCTAAAGTGCATTATGGGTTCCCCTATGCCTTGCCACTAGTTCTTAATGTTCACTATTGTGAACCCCTTATGCATCCTAAATGCATCTTGCATGGACCTAACAAACATAAGAGGGTTCTCAAAATTGCTTCCTTGCACAACATTCAATATCATTGACACCTAAATTTCTCATTCTCTTAATATATTATATCCTTCACCATACATTTAGCCACATCATCTTGGAACGATACAATCCATGTCAACATCTTTGATAGGTACAACAAGAGATCCATGATGTCACAATGCCTTGTTTCAGACAAAACATAGATAATGGACATAGTCGTCGATTTGATAGTGCAAATCATCACCATTGTAATGCCTTGGACAATAACTTTGAGGTTGTACTTTGTCCTCTCACCTTCATTCCCATCATTAAATGCATTGCAACAACTAGTTTAATGGAATGACTTTAAATCTTAGAAGACTTCTTGAGATGACATGACAAATTTTTGGATAATTTGAAAAGAGACAAGGATCTTTAGCCATTCCCTACCCTTTGAACAAAATTACAAAGTTAATGTCAAAAATTGTGGAAATTGATCAAATTCAATCGAAGGATTTTGATTCCATGCACAAGTCCCCGCCTCTTATGCACTTAAGTGTAGAATTTTTTTTCTAAAGCTAAAAACAACTTCTAAAAACACCATTTTCTTTACTCACGAAATTTTTGAAAACAAACTTCAATGTCGCAAAAAAACTTCTTAAATCTTTAACAAAAATTTGCATCATTCTACTGAAATTCTCCACAATCATTACATTTGAAACTCTTCTAAAGATGAGAAATGTTCATTTTTTTCCAAGTTTGAACCTTGCGTAAGTTGAAAACTATTGACACCGTTATCATTAAGAATAATATAGTTTAATTTTCTTTTAACTTTGAAACTCTTCTAAAAGATGAGAAATGCTCATTTTTTCCCAAGTTTGAACCTTGCGTAAGTTGAAAACTATTGACACCATTATCATTAAGAATAATATAATTTAATTTTCTTTTAACTTTGAAACTCTTCTAAAAGATGAAAAATGTTCATTCTTGTCCAAATTTGAACTTTTGGTAAGTGAAAACTATTGACACCCTTATCATTAAAAATAATATAGTTTAATTTTCTTTTAACTTTGAAACTCTTCTCATTTTTGCCCGAGTTTGAACCTTGGGTAAATTGAAAACTATTTACACCATTATCATTTAAAATAATATAGTTCAATTTTCTTTTAACTCTAGTTTTCTATGAATTTTTTTTTTGGACTTTTTTATTTTTCTTTTTTAAACAAATAAAATTAAATACATATTTTTAAACAAATAAAATTAAATCCAATTTATAGGATGCAAATTTTTCAACAAGTCAATAACACGCCCAAAAAAAACATAAATATAAATTAAAATAATTAATGTGTATGATAAAATTTCAATTTCTAGTGTAAATTTGATTTGATTTTTATTATACTTCTATCCATATAGCAAGGTGTAACAACTTAGGCATCTTTCATTTGGGTATTTTAAGTTATTTCATTGCCCTCCATGTTGATAGTGTAAATATAAAAAGATGAAACGTTAAAAGAAATTATGATTTATTTCTAAATATGTGTATGTTACCATGATATGTTTTGGGTTTCTTTGTTTCTCTCCTAGATAAATAATTTAAGTTTCTCACCTAAATAAATAGTGAGGGAAAATAAATAGTGAGGGAAGCAAAATTTTCAGCAAAGCAAAAAAAAATATAATAGTTGAAAAGAACTAAAGTGTATAATGAAATTTACTCAATTTTTAATTTAAATGTGAGTTTTAGTATACTTGTAATCCATATAGAAAGGTGTAACAACCTAGGTATTTTTCATATGGGTATTTAAGTTATTTCATTGTCCTTTGTGTTGATGATGTAAATATGTGTTGATGATGTAAATATGTAAAGATGAAACATTAAAAAGGATTATGATTTGATTTTAAGGGTGTGTATGCTATAATGTTGGTTGTTTGAATTATTTTGCAAAGCTTGACTATGTGAGGGGCGTGTCAACCTTAAAGAAAAGTAAAAAATGGTGATGGCTAAACGTTTACTTTTTGGTTTTTTGGTCGGAATTCGACGATGTAAATATGGACAAAATCGCTATTTTTTGTTGTTTAAATTGCATTTATGAATGCATAAATGATTTCAGCGTGCTGAAAAACCCCTGGGGCACTCCGATTATACAAACTTGGCCACTCAAATCTGCAGATCCAACCATTCCTCACCGGATTTCGGGCAAAAATCAAACAAAAAAAATCGTCGAAAAAAAGCCAAAAGGTAGAACGTTTAGACTACTCTGTAAAAAAGTACACTTCCCAAAAATAGGATAATTAATAAATTTGGAGCTGTGTTAATAAATTTGGATTTGTGTTATTTTCAATATGTACAACAAAATTGTGCAATGAAATAATCATCCCCTTTAATGAGTACAAGGGAGATGTGTCACATTTTTCAATGACACTAACATGGCATATGTCGAAAATAAAATTTATATAATAAAAACATAGGCATCTATAAATATAATAACCATACAAGGTTGGTGAAAATAAAAATTATATAATAAAACATAGACATGTGTAAATATAATAATCATACAAGGTTGGTAGGCGTGGGTGAGAGTCTCCACAATCTTGAAGGAAATCTAGTCATTTCTTATGCTTGGGAATCGGGCAAAGTCTCCAATAACATTGCAAAGGCCTATGCACTATGGGAAGGAATCAAAATAGTGATAGAAATGAGGATTTCCAAGCTCCTTATTCTTGGTGATTCTATGATGGTGACCAAGGCTATTATTAAAGGAACCAAAGTTAGAAATAATCAGGCTATTATTAAAGGAACCAAAGTTGGAAATAATCTTCTCAACAATATCTTGTTCTATTCCACCACTATTTTTGTTGAGTTCAAAGAGGTCTCTATTCTCCATGTTACACATGAACTCAATACTATTGTTGACCAAAT
The DNA here is from genome assembly GCA_000966675.3 of Picea glauca. Classification (NCBI taxonomy): domain Eukaryota; kingdom Viridiplantae; phylum Streptophyta; class Pinopsida; order Pinales; family Pinaceae; genus Picea; species Picea glauca. Next base: position 6,787 of record JZKD02S0231349.1, read on the forward strand.
GGCCAAACTAGGATCGAGGCTTCATGTGGGTGACTTTGTGTCAAACATAGTCACGGGATCACTCCCCATTCCATGATTGTAAGGCTTAAGTTAATGATTTGGGAGACGACGTACCCAAGCGGATTCCACATTTCAAAGCACTTGAACTTAATGTCACCATTCAATCTGATTCGTGCCAAGGGGGCTTCTTATCCGAGGTGAGTTGGGACATGATCAACATTCTATGTTCTGGGGGTTTCATCCATCGACGCTTTGTTATGTGGAATTTCTCTCTAGTGCCAACGACCTTTTGTTGTAGGAGGTGGGGTTCTATTGGTGTGGTCAAGCATTCAATGTTGGATTCAATTTTGTCTTTGACCAAGCACATATTGGTCCCCAAATTTTACTTCTTTGCCTTTGTTTGTGTTAGATGTCATGCTACAAATATTTTGGTTTTAATTGCTAAAGATCTCTTTCTGGACTCTAGTATTGCCAAAACGAAAATTAGGGTTACTTGTTGGATGTTTGGAAGTTCTGGTTGTTTGTATAGGATAGGAATGGATCCCTCCTGAACTGAAATCAAGCATATTATTTGAAGACATGAGTAAATGGAAGAAGCAAGTAGAGAGGTCCTCCTATGGGTTTCGACAAACTTGAAGGTTGTAGAATGGACAATGGTGGATTTATCAAACCTGATCAGGACTCAAGATTAATGAATTGACGGCCTAGAGATAGAATTCCAATACTTGAGGTCTCTAGCTCACCCACATCACTCTTTCTCAATTTATATCAATCAAGGTTTCAACATGTCATGTTGAGGAGTCTCAAATGAAGAAATGGGGGTTTGCAATACAATCCCAATAGAGATGGAAGTAAATTCATCAACCAATGGAAAATAGGATAAACAAAGCAACGAATTTGTGCAACACTAAATGTTTTTAAGAATGGTGTTTTTTCTCGACCAATGTATTAAAGAATTTTGCGGTGAATATGTATGGAAGTTCAATAAAAAGAAGTATGTGTATTTAACTCTGTTATCAGTAGACAAAGTCATTGGCCTTGAGCCGAATTTTGTAATATATATATATCAAAATATGATGTTTTGTAAGACGGGGGTGATCTAGAAAAAACCATAGGTTGATGGTTCGACTCTGATTCTAGGATCGATGGAGGTGGAAATAATGATTACCCTATCAATGTGATGTAAAAGGTGTTCCATATCCAGATCAAGCATGATGTGTTGTGAAGTTGAGAATCGAATGGGCTCCATTACCTAAGGACCTTTCATGCGATGGCAAAGATGATCTGGATTACGATGATGATTGTTGGGGTACGGATGATACCTTTTGGTCGCATGAGGATTTTGTAAGATACCAGTGCATTAAAAGGGAAACTGACATGGAAGATTTAGGATCGTCAAATTTCCCACTCAATCCAAATCATGAGACCCTGCTCATGGATCAAGGTTCTTCATTGAATGAGGTAGATGGACAAACATTCAAGATGACATTTAGGGGTGCCGAAAACATTATCGGGAATAAGTAAAAAGGACAAACTTCTTCGCTCCCAGAAAAAGCAGAGAAGTTGCATGCAGAGCAAGAGGCAAAGAAGGTAGATTCTGGAGTTTTTTTCGATAAGGGAGAGGACGACCCCGTTAATCCAGAAAAACCGTGCACTCGGGTAAAGTAGATGTTAGAAGGCATGCAAAGAAAAAAGGTGATTCATTGTAGGGGAGGATGTCGGCATAGGTGATATTGCAAGTATGGTGAGAAGAACACTGGTGTGGCGTTTTTGTGGTAAGGTGGTATACCGTGCTTCAATGAAATCCTAGATGGAGAACAATTGGAAAATTGTAATCGAACACTGCGCTATATTCCACATTCTCGTAAGAGGGTGGATTTGTTTCGTTTTCAACAACCCTGAGGAGATGACGGAGATCTTAAGCAAAATTTGGGGATGGGGTCCATCAGGACTGGGGTTGAAAGAGTGGAATGTCACCTTTGACCCTGTTAGCGACATTTTTGGTAAGAGGGGTTAGAATGCAAAGGAGTGGGTGAAAAACCCATTTATTATAAGTTTGGGGGCGCAAATAAGCTTGGGATTAAACGGAAAGAAATGTTGGACGGCAGAGATTCGTGAACCTAGATCAACGGCGCACATAGGATTCCGGAGCCCCCCCCTGCCTTTCTACCTTTAAGTGGAGGGGGGGGTCCAGAATCGAGGGCGCACCTCTTCAACGGTCACGATCGGAGCGCCCGGATCAGCAACATATATGGCGATTCTGGACCCCCCTCTCCCTTCTACCTTTAAGTGGAGGGGGGGGTTCAGAATCGAGGACGCATCTCTCCAACGGCTGCGATTATAGTGCATGGATCAACGGCACACAGGCAATCCGGACATCCACTGTCTTTCTACATTTAACCAACGTGGGCCCCTTTCCTGTCGTGTAACCTTTTGTGTCATCCTTCCCCTTGCCATTTGTTCTCCTCCTGGCCGTGCGATGAGTCTCACTCCCTTTTTCCCTTCCTCATCCTCCGACGCCTATCCACCTCCCCTTTTCTGGTCCACATGGTCCCTCCCCCCATCTCATCATCCACTCACCACCCGCCATGTGTCCCGCTCACTCCCACTTCAGCCTTATGTGCCCATTACATTTCATCTTCCACCGCGTGTCTTCTCTTGTCACCTCTCTCGCGCCCCATCCTTTGCGCTGGCCTCCACGCATATTCATCAAGTCGTTCAGCTAATCTAGGTGGCAGTGCGAGGAGCCTTCCACATCCCCAAAGTGTTGAGTCTTCTAGGCCATTCACAATCCCAATGAAGCAGTTATTGAAGTAGTTGGTGGTGGTTAGACATTGCCTCTACCATAATGGGAAAGTCCGACGACGAATTAAAGGAACGTCGATTCACCCACGGAACTGTCAGGAGTTCGATTGCGTCTGTCATAGGTGCACGATCATTCAGAGACTGCAGGTGCAGATTGTCAGAAGCCATGCAGACGCAAAGTTTTAATGCAACATCTCGATTTTGTTGTTGTTGTTCTTTTGAGTATATGTAGGCATTTTCACCATTTTGGTATCAATCGATGGTAGAGCAAATCTCCCGACTGTAAAGTTTTAATGATCATTCTAGTTCTATGGTTATGCATCTGTGTTTGAGATTTCTTGTTTTATGAAAAACAGTTTTCCTGCTCCGTCTATGTTTTCGTCTTATACCAAAGAGTTCATGATCGACTGATTCGCATGAGTTGTTGCAGTTATGCTATGATAAAGGATTTATCGTTGCATTATTGTATTCCCTGGTTTTCTGCATTTGGATGTAAGAGGATCTTGCCTTTAGATGCTTTCTCTCACATTCTGTTAGAAACCTGATGTTTATCACAGACCCCTGCACTCTTCTTATGTAAGTCTTCCCCCTACTCACCCTTATTACGACTCACTATTTGAAGTTTATCTAAGACCTCACTTGCTCATGCATGCCTGGCCTAGTTTCAGAGTTAAGACGATATTGTTCTTAGTTTACTTCCATCTAATCATCCTTTATAAACAAATCGTGACATTAAACTGATGGGTGTCGGGATCTGCTCCTGCAAGCAATCCAGGAGTGACTTCCGTCGCCAACATTTCTGGCGCTGTTGCCGGGGACAAAGTTGAAGATTTTCCCTGGGCAGAACGACATTGATCCTCTGATTCTAAAGGTGCATCAGACATCAAAGCCCTTAAATATTGCTACTGTGCACCTGGCGACTCCACTGTGGCAACTCCATTGTTTCCACATCACTGTTTCATCTGTGACTACTGTTAGCACACCTGAAAGCTGACCCTAAGGAGCTTTCTCGAGAAGGTTTCAGCAACTGATTTCTCAGCCTGAGAAGCTTCCTGGGGTAACGACAATGTTAATATCTGGCCTTTGATGGTGAACAAGGACCAGACACGCTTGAAGTTGCACATCTTTCACCTGGTGACTCCATGATTCGAGGATCGATTGGCGACTCCACTGGTTCAGATGGAGAAGATCTTGGCTCGCAGGTTTGCTCCTTTCAATTTTTCTGCTATTCCTGTTTTTCCTAATGTTGTCCCCTCTCTGAATGAATGGAGCGATTATTTGCCCAGATTTGGAAAATGTGAGGGGGACAACCCTGCTTAGCACCTCAACGAGTTTCATGAAATCATGCGTCAGTGGGAGATACATCATGAGGATGTATTACTAAAGATGTTCATGTTCTCGTTAGCAGGGGATGCACATAAATGGTATCATTCTTTACCCCCTGCTAGCATTTCTTCACTCAGTGAATTCCATGTAGCCTTCACTACCTATTGTCAAGAGCTTTATCCCTCTGAGTTGATTTTTCATAGCTGTTGTGAGGGATACTACAACAAATGTATACAAGATAGAGTTGTCTCTTATGTAGGCTATGAGGATGATCATGATGACCTGGATCAGAAATCAGTCATTTATCCTCCCCATTCGTCTGCTTCGGGCGAAGTTATGGAGCTGGTAAAATCTATCACTGCCAGACTTGACAGGTGGGAAGCTGAGCGATGTACAGAGGATTTTGGTATCTCTACAATGNTTTGAATTTAGAGGTAGCTAAATGTGAGCCTTTACTAAGATTACAAACCATGTTCCTGGGCATGGAACTTTTATCTTCTAGAACCTGAAATTGCCTCTTTTGTTGAACAAGAGTGCCCATAAGAAATGTGTTTTGGTATATACATTGATATTCATTCTCATGAACCTTGGTGGTCACCAAGAAGATTGATGTTCTATATTGTTTATAAACTCCTCATGCCTACAAAGCACCTCGTGCAACTCTTGGACTTCCCTATAATCCATATTCATAAATTTATTCTAATGTCCTATCATGAGAGAATTGAAAAGTTCCAAAAGGAGCAATTCTATAGAACCAACCCAGATTGTCTTCGAAATTGGATGCACCCAACCATAATGGGATGCTAACCTAAAAAATAAACTACACCATTGTCTAGAAATATGCACACAAGAGAGCAAGATGGTCATGGGAAGCTAGCCCATAAATTCTATCCTACTATCAAACAGAGTCATAGAACCTCCAACCACAAACCACTCAAAAAGCACCCAAGGCCCCAAACACCTAGCACCATAACAAAGCATCGAATCAGAGCACCAAAATGGATTGCTAGAACATAGCGCTAGAAAAAGGAAAAACCCACCAAAACCCAACACTATGAACAATATCCACAAAACACCAACAAGATTCAATTAGGAATTCTTACCCAAAAAACAAGTTGCACCATAGTTGACCACCATTAAGAGCTATCTTCAGATGATCCACCTGCAAACTGAGCCATTTTCCCACCTGACCCTTTGAGTTAAATCACAACAATCTTCAAATTTACAGTCATGAGTAATGATTTGCATGTGTGAGGTCGGTGCAGAGGTGATGCACTCCACATCACCCTCCTACTTGATATAATATGACATCTTGGTTGCATTGACAAGTGTTAGTTGATGGTTTCATAAAGTGTCTTCATGCCTTAAGACTTAGGGGATGGCTTGTACATATGTAACCCCATTTTTTAAAGAGTCCATTTAGTTTTGAGGCCTCATTTCAAGGATATTGTCTTATCGATTGAGATGACATACTTAAACCGAAGGGTCTCTTTTGTATTTCTTGCAATGAAGCATGCAAGCTTTCTATCAGAAGGTGTTTTCTTAGAGATCATAAGTTTTACAATTATGCCCGAATCGCTAATAGCAATCAAGGTCCTCACTCTAGTTGCATTTATCAAGAGCAATCCATGAAGGAGAGCATATGCTTATGCTTGATTCTTTGTGGTTGTCCCTAAATCCCATGCATAATTCAATTCCTATGTTCCCCAAGATCAAGGATGATCCCACCCACTCTTTCCATCCATTATTATTATTATTCATTATTTATTTTTGTGTGTTCTGCTAAGTGGCAACGAACAAGAAATACCTTGGACAAGTTCATATTTATGAGTTTTCAGGGACAAGTGTAAACATGTGGGTATGCTTTTGTTTTTACAAGATAGGTATGAATATTGTGGTAAGGTCTTGATAGATGGAATTTCTATGTTTTTCTCTGAATTTAGAAAGAAGGAAACAAGTTCTCTTTTATCTATTCAACGTGTAAAAGAAAGTTGTAAAATCACTTTAGAATGTACTCCTTTTTATTGTTGTAATAAAAAAGACATGATATTTTTACAAGGTAAAAGAACAGCTTTGGTGTTGTGATTTTGATTTATTTTGATGGCATGTTTATTTCTTACACAATAGTAGATCAAGGCTCAATTACCAATATCATCACTATGACCTTTTGTAGATAAATTTGGATGACGTTTGCTCATGTCTTAGGTTGCCTAAATGCTTTTTTATTACGATCGATCATAGAGAAAAGATTATAGAAGGGATTTTGAAGAATGTTAGCATCAAAGTGGGTGGTTTTATGCAAAAGCATGATTTTCAAGGCATGGAAACTAAGGGACACCACTATCAAGTAATACATGGATAATATTGAATGGAAGATATGTGTATCATTGTTAGTGTGGAAAAGAAGATTTTGAAGCTTAAACAAGGTTCTTGAAAACTTAATATTCCCATTATGCATTATCAGTGGATTTGGATGGAAGATTATGTGCCCAATGACATTGATTTTGAGAAGAATCATGCTAGAGTAATGAAGTTGAATGTGAAGGTTTTTTATGATTGTGTGCTTGGATGCAGTGTCCACCAAAACAACTCATTGACCCAATAATTGAAATTAGGGAAGATTTGCATGCAAATGTTATGCATCGTATTACCAAAGTTCCTTTTAGTGAAAATCCCCATCACCTAGAAACTAGTTAGAGGATATGATGGATCAACATGATGCAAAAATACACGGTAATGCATAACATAATTGGTGTCACCAATGATGGAGACAACCAACTCACCATAGGGCCTGTTATAACCCCTACATTATCCCTACCCCACCCTAGTCAACCTAAAGTGCATTATGGGTTCCCCTATGCCTTGCCACTAGTTCTTAATGTTCACTATTGTGAACCCCTTATGCATCCTAAATGCATCTTGCATGGACCTAACAAACATAAGAGGGTTCTCAAAATTGCTTCCTTGCACAACATTCAATATCATTGACACCTAAATTTCTCATTCTCTTAATATATTATATCCTTCACCATACATTTAGCCACATCATCTTGGAACGATACAATCCATGTCAACATCTTTGATAGGTACAACAAGAGATCCATGATGTCACAATGCCTTGTTTCAGACAAAACATAGATAATGGACATAGTCGTCGATTTGATAGTGCAAATCATCACCATTGTAATGCCTTGGACAATAACTTTGAGGTTGTACTTTGTCCTCTCACCTTCATTCCCATCATTAAATGCATTGCAACAACTAGTTTAATGGAATGACTTTAAATCTTAGAAGACTTCTTGAGATGACATGACAAATTTTTGGATAATTTGAAAAGAGACAAGGATCTTTAGCCATTCCCTACCCTTTGAACAAAATTACAAAGTTAATGTCAAAAATTGTGGAAATTGATCAAATTCAATCGAAGGATTTTGATTCCATGCACAAGTCCCCGCCTCTTATGCACTTAAGTGTAGAATTTTTTTTCTAAAGCTAAAAACAACTTCTAAAAACACCATTTTCTTTACTCACGAAATTTTTGAAAACAAACTTCAATGTCGCAAAAAAACTTCTTAAATCTTTAACAAAAATTTGCATCATTCTACTGAAATTCTCCACAATCATTACATTTGAAACTCTTCTAAAGATGAGAAATGTTCATTTTTTTCCAAGTTTGAACCTTGCGTAAGTTGAAAACTATTGACACCGTTATCATTAAGAATAATATAGTTTAATTTTCTTTTAACTTTGAAACTCTTCTAAAAGATGAGAAATGCTCATTTTTTCCCAAGTTTGAACCTTGCGTAAGTTGAAAACTATTGACACCATTATCATTAAGAATAATATAATTTAATTTTCTTTTAACTTTGAAACTCTTCTAAAAGATGAAAAATGTTCATTCTTGTCCAAATTTGAACTTTTGGTAAGTGAAAACTATTGACACCCTTATCATTAAAAATAATATAGTTTAATTTTCTTTTAACTTTGAAACTCTTCTCATTTTTGCCCGAGTTTGAACCTTGGGTAAATTGAAAACTATTTACACCATTATCATTTAAAATAATATAGTTCAATTTTCTTTTAACTCTAGTTTTCTATGAATTTTTTTTTTGGACTTTTTTATTTTTCTTTTTTAAACAAATAAAATTAAATACATATTTTTAAACAAATAAAATTAAATCCAATTTATAGGATGCAAATTTTTCAACAAGTCAATAACACGCCCAAAAAAAACATAAATATAAATTAAAATAATTAATGTGTATGATAAAATTTCAATTTCTAGTGTAAATTTGATTTGATTTTTATTATACTTCTATCCATATAGCAAGGTGTAACAACTTAGGCATCTTTCATTTGGGTATTTTAAGTTATTTCATTGCCCTCCATGTTGATAGTGTAAATATAAAAAGATGAAACGTTAAAAGAAATTATGATTTATTTCTAAATATGTGTATGTTACCATGATATGTTTTGGGTTTCTTTGTTTCTCTCCTAGATAAATAATTTAAGTTTCTCACCTAAATAAATAGTGAGGGAAAATAAATAGTGAGGGAAGCAAAATTTTCAGCAAAGCAAAAAAAAATATAATAGTTGAAAAGAACTAAAGTGTATAATGAAATTTACTCAATTTTTAATTTAAATGTGAGTTTTAGTATACTTGTAATCCATATAGAAAGGTGTAACAACCTAGGTATTTTTCATATGGGTATTTAAGTTATTTCATTGTCCTTTGTGTTGATGATGTAAATATGTGTTGATGATGTAAATATGTAAAGATGAAACATTAAAAAGGATTATGATTTGATTTTAAGGGTGTGTATGCTATAATGTTGGTTGTTTGAATTATTTTGCAAAGCTTGACTATGTGAGGGGCGTGTCAACCTTAAAGAAAAGTAAAAAATGGTGATGGCTAAACGTTTACTTTTTGGTTTTTTGGTCGGAATTCGACGATGTAAATATGGACAAAATCGCTATTTTTTGTTGTTTAAATTGCATTTATGAATGCATAAATGATTTCAGCGTGCTGAAAAACCCCTGGGGCACTCCGATTATACAAACTTGGCCACTCAAATCTGCAGATCCAACCATTCCTCACCGGATTTCGGGCAAAAATCAAACAAAAAAAATCGTCGAAAAAAAGCCAAAAGGTAGAACGTTTAGACTACTCTGTAAAAAAGTACACTTCCCAAAAATAGGATAATTAATAAATTTGGAGCTGTGTTAATAAATTTGGATTTGTGTTATTTTCAATATGTACAACAAAATTGTGCAATGAAATAATCATCCCCTTTAATGAGTACAAGGGAGATGTGTCACATTTTTCAATGACACTAACATGGCATATGTCGAAAATAAAATTTATATAATAAAAACATAGGCATCTATAAATATAATAACCATACAAGGTTGGTGAAAATAAAAATTATATAATAAAACATAGACATGTGTAAATATAATAATCATACAAGGTTGGTAGGCGTGGGTGAGAGTCTCCACAATCTTGAAGGAAATCTAGTCATTTCTTATGCTTGGGAATCGGGCAAAGTCTCCAATAACATTGCAAAGGCCTATGCACTATGGGAAGGAATCAAAATAGTGATAGAAATGAGGATTTCCAAGCTCCTTATTCTTGGTGATTCTATGATGGTGACCAAGGCTATTATTAAAGGAACCAAAGTTAGAAATAATCAGGCTATTATTAAAGGAACCAAAGTTGGAAATAATCTTCTCAACAATATCTTGTTCTATTCCACCACTATTTTTGTTGAGTTCAAAGAGGTCTCTATTCTCCATGTTACACATGAACTCAATACTATTGTTGACCAAATGGCCAAACTAGGATCGAGGCTTCATGTGGGTGACTTTGTGTCAAACATAGTCACGGGATCACTCCCCATTCCATGATTGTAAGGCTTAAGTTAATGATTTGGGAGACGACGTACCCAAGCGGATTCCACATTTCAAAGCACTTGAACTTAATGTCACCATTCAATCTGATTCGTGCCAAGGGGGCTTCTTATCCGAGGTGAGTTGGGACATGATCAACATTCTATGTTCTGGGGGTTTCATCCATCGACGCTTTGTTATGTGGAATTTCTCTCTAGTGCCAACGACCTTTTGTTGTAGGAGGTGGGGTTCTATTGGTGTGGTCAAGCATTCAATGTTGGATTCAATTTTGTCTTTGACCAAGCACATATTGGTCCCCAAATTTTACTTCTTTGCCTTTGTTTGTGTTAGATGTCATGCTACAAATATTTTGGTTTTAATTGCTAAAGATCTCTTTCTGGACTCTAGTATTGCCAAAACGAAAATTAGGGTTACTTGTTGGATGTTTGGAAGTTCTGGTTGTTTGTATAGGATAGGAATGGATCCCTCCTGAACTGAAATCAAGCATATTATTTGAAGACATGAGTAAATGGAAGAAGCAAGTAGAGAGGTCCTCCTATGGGTTTCGACAAACTTGAAGGTTGTAGAATGGACAATGGTGGATTTATCAAACCTGATCAGGACTCAAGATTAATGAATTGACGGCCTAGAGATAGAATTCCAATACTTGAGGTCTCTAGCTCACCCACATCACTCTTTCTCAATTTATATCAATCAAGGTTTCAACATGTCATGTTGAGGAGTCTCAAATGAAGAAATGGGGGTTTGCAATACAATCCCAATAGAGATGGAAGTAAATTCATCAACCAATGGAAAATAGGATAAACAAAGCAACGAATTTGTGCAACACTAAATGTTTTTAAGAATGGTGTTTTTTCTCGACCAATGTATTAAAGAATTTTGCGGTGAATATGTATGGAAGTTCAATAAAAAGAAGTATGTGTATTTAACTCTGTTATCAGTAGACAAAGTCATTGGCCTTGAGCCGAATTTTGTAATATATATATATCAAAATATGATGTTTTGTAAGACGGGGGTGATCTAGAAAAAACCATAGGTTGATGGTTCGACTCTGATTCTAGGATCGATGGAGGTGGAAATAATGATTACCCTATCAATGTGATGTAAAAGGTGTTCCATATCCAGATCAAGCATGATGTGTTGTGAAGTTGAGAATCGAATGGGCTCCATTACCTAAGGACCTTTCATGCGATGGCAAAGATGATCTGGATTACGATGATGATTGTTGGGGTACGGATGATACCTTTTGGTCGCATGAGGATTTTGTAAGATACCAGTGCATTAAAAGGGCAACTGACATGGAAGATTTAGGATCGTCAAATTTCCCACTCAATCCAAATCATGAGACCCTGCTCATGGATCAAGGTTCTTCATTGAATGAGTTAGATGGACAAACATTCAAGATGACATTTAGGGGTGCCGAAAAGATTATCGGGAATAAGTAAAAAGGACAAACTTCTTCGCTCCCAGAAAAAGCAGATAAGTTGCATGCAGAGCAAGAGGCAAAGAAGGTAGATTCTGGAGTTTTTTGCGATAAGGGAGAGGACGACCCCGTTAATCCAGAAAAACCGTGCACTCAGGTAAAGTAGATGTTAGAAGGCATGCAAAGAAAAAAGGTGATTCATTGTAGGGGAGGATGTCGGCATAGGTGATATTGCAAGTATGGTGAGAAGAACATTGGTGCAGCGTTTTTGTGGTAAGGTGGTATACCGTGCTTCAATGAAATCCTAGATGGAGAACAATTGGAAAATTTTAATCGAACACTGCGCTATATTCCACATTCTCGTAAGAGGGTGGATTTGTTTCGTTTTCAACAACCCTGAGGAGATGACGAAGATCTTAAGCAAAAGTTGGGGATGGGGTCCATCAGGACTGGGGTTGAAAGAGTGGAATGTCACCTTTGACCCTGTTAGCGACATTTCTAGTAAGAGGGGTTAGAATGCAAAGGAGTGGGTGAAAAACCCATTTACTATAAGTTTGGGGGCGCAAATAAGCTTGTGATTAAATGGCAAGAAAGTTTGGACGGCAGAGATTCATGCACCTGGATCAACGGCGCACATAGGATTCCGGAGCCCCCCCTGCCTTTCTACCTTTAAGTGGAGGGGGGGGTCCGGAATCGAGGGCGCACCTCTTCAACGGTCACGATCGGAGCGCCCGGATCAGCAACATATATGGAGATTCCGGACCCCCCTCTCCCTTCTACCTTTAAGTGGAGGGGGGGGGGGTCCGGAATCGAGGACGCATCTCTCCGACGGCTGCGATTATAGTGCCTGGATCAACAGCACACAGGCAATCCGGACATCCTCTGTCTTTCTACATTTAACCAACGTGGGCCCCTTTCCTGTCGTGTAACCTTTTGTGTCATCCTTCCCCTTGCCATTTGTTCTCCTCCTGGCCGTGCGATGAGTCTCTCTCCCTTTTTCCCTTCCTCATCCTCCGACGCCTGTCCACCTCCCCTTTTCTGGTCCACGTGGTCCCTCCCCCCATATCATCATCCACTCACCACCCGCCATGTGTCTCACACACTCCCACTTCAACCTTATGTGCCCATTACATTTCATCTTCCACCGCGTGTCTTCCCTTGTCACCTCTCTCGCGCCCCATCCTTAGCGCTGGCCTCCACGCATATTCATCAAGTCGTTCAGCTAATCTAGGTGGCAGTGCGAGGATCCTTCCACATCCCCAAAGTGTTGAGTCTTCCAGGCCATTCACAATCCCAATGAAGCAGTTATTGAGGTAGTTGGTGGTGGTTAGACATCGCCTCTACCATAATGGGAAAGTCCGGCGACGAATTAAAGGCACGTCGATTCACCCACGGAACTGTCAGGAGTTCGATTGCGTCTGTCATAGGTGCACGATCATTCAGAGACTGCAGGTGCAGATTGTCAGAAGCCATGCAGATGCAAAGTTTTAATGCAACATCTCGATTTTGTTGTTGTTGTTGTTTTGAGTATATGTAGGCATTTTCACCATTTTGGTATCAATCGATGGTAGAGAAAATCTCCCGACTGTAAAGTTTTAATGATCATTCTAGTTCTATGGTTATGCATCTGTGTTTGAGATTTCTTGTTTTATGAAAAACAGTTTTCCTGCTCCGTCTATGTTTTCGTCTTATACCAAAGAGTTCATGATCGACTGATTCGCATGAGTTGTTGCAGTTATGCTATGATAAAGGATTTATCGTTGCATTATTGTATTCCCTGGTTTTCTGCATTTGGATGTAAGAGGATCTTGCCTTTAGATGATTTCTCTCACATTCTGTTAGAAACCTGATGTTTATCACAGACCCCTACACTCTTCTTATGCAAGTCTTCCCCCTTCTCACCCTTATTACGACTCACTATTTGAAGTTTATCTAAGACCTCACTTGCTCATGCATGCCTGGCCTAGTTTCAGAGTTGAGACGATATTGTTCTTAGTTTACTTCCATCTGATCATCCTTTATAAACAAATCATGACATTAAACTGATGGGTGTCGGGATCTGCTCCTGCAAGCAATCCAGGAGTGACTTTCGTCGCCAACATTTCTGGCGCTATTTTCGGGGACAAAGTTGAAGATTTTCCCTGGGCAGAACGACATTGATCCTCTGATTCTGAAGGTGCATCAGACATCAAAGCCCTTAAATATTGCTACTGTGCACCTGGCGACTCCACTATGGCGACTCCATTGTTTCCACATCACTATTTCACCTGTGACTACTGTTAGCACACCTGAAAGCTGGCCCTAAGGAGCTTTCTCGAGAAGGTTTTAGCAGCTGATTTCTCAGCCTGAGAAGATTCCTGGGGTAATGACAATGTTAAGATCTGGCCTTTGATCATGAACAAGGACCAGACATGCTTGAAGTTGCACATCTTTCACCTGGTGACTCCATGATTCGAGGATCGATTGGCGACTCCACTGGTTCAGATGGAGAAGATCTTGGCTCGCACGTTTGCTCCTTTCAATTTTTCTGCTATTCCTGGTTTTCCTAATGTTGTCCCCTCTCTGAATGAATGGAGCGATTATTTGCCCAGATTTGGAAAATGTGAAGGGGACAACCCTGCTTAGCACCTCAACGAGTTTCATGAAATCATGCGTCAGTGGGAGATACATCATGAGGATGTATTACTAAAGATGTTCATGTTCTCGTTAGCAGGGGATGCACATAAATGGTATCATTCTTTACCCCCTGCTAGCATTTCTTCACTCAGTGAATTCCATGCAGCCTTCACTACCTATTGTCAGGAGCTTTATCCCTCTGAGTTGATTTTTCATAGTTGTTGTGAGGGATACTACAACAAATGTATACAAGATAGAGTTGTCTCTTATGTAGGCTATGAGGATGATCCTGATGACCTGGATCAGAAATCAGTCATTTCTCCTCCCCATTTGTCTGCTTCGGGCGAAGTTATGGAGCTGGTAAAATATATCACTGCCAAACTTGACAGGTGGGAAGCTGAGCAATGTACAGAGGATTTTGGTATCTCTACAATGGATGATTATGAAGATCCCGGGGAGGAAGAAGATGCTTCGGGCGAAGTTATGGAGCTGATAAAATCTATCACTGCCAGACTTGATAGGTGGGAAGCTGAACAATGTGCTTAGGATTTCCCATCCTTTGAAGCAGAGGCCCTTAGCAGCTCTACTGAAGGCGATTATGAACAAAGCTTTCCCACGGGTCCTGTTTATGGTCATTATGAATCTGACCCATGGGAGAG
>JZKD02S0231360.1:0-21524 GCA_000966675.3 Picea glauca
CCACCCCCCCAGCAAAGGTTCTAGTTCCGGAACCCTCTGCCAATGCAGACCTAGAAGTCTCAGTCTCTGAGGAAACTCCTGAACCGGAAGACAATGTTCCGTCTCCACCCCTTACTAGAGGGCGAAAGACCAATAAAGCGCGCAGAGAAAAGGAGGCGGCCTCCAACATTTCTTCAGGATCTCAGAAAAAGCTGGACCCCTTCATTAAGGGGAAATTTTCATCCCCCTCGGTTTAATGCTTTGCTTTTGTCTTCTACTCTGCTCACAATTTGTGAGAATTTATTCATGTATGCAATTTTCGTCATTCTCCCGAACCAATGAAAGAAGTGAATGGGATGGGTTTCCCAAGACGTTCACAAGAAGGTTGGCAGCACTGTTAGAGGGCACCAACCTTCTTTAGATATGTAATTTTCTGATTCAGGTTTGCCTGAAAACCGATCAATACAACATAACCGTTTTAGTTAAAAAAAAAAAAAAAAAAAAGAAACATCAGTTTAAAACCCTAACCATGAAGAAGTCAAAAGTGAAAAAAGGAAATATAAAGAAGCAAAACATTGTTTTAAGAAACAATTAACCAATTAGAAAATAAAATTAAAATAAAATAAAATGTGAGTTTTTATTTTATTTTGCAAGATGAGATATTTTTCCTTAAAATTAATGATATTTTTCACTAAAATTTAGAATCAGTTTTGTAAAATATTTATTAATAAATGTTTTTCTCTAAAACTTAGAATTAATTTTGCAAAACAATTATTACATTTAAAATTTTAAATTTTCTAAATTAAAGAAAAACAAAAAACAAATCTCCCTTCACATTTAAAGTTAGTTGTTAATGATTCAATATAAAATATGATAACATATGTGATTATATATAATTTCAATTTTTTAAACGCTTTCAAACCATTGGAGGTGGATAAGCAAAAGTCACATATCATGGATGTACATATTACATATAATTTCAAATTTTAAAGATTAATATTTATGTAAAGTCACATTATTATGAGTGGGTGGAAATACATATAATTTTAATTTTTGAATATTCTTTGAAATGATTGGCTAATGAGGAAAAGGTAGATATAAAGTTAAAAAAAATTATCACCTGAATTTGATGATATTATAAAGAGATAATTTTTGGTGAAAATAATTAAGAAAACAAAGAAATATGTTTTTGAAGATTTTGATAATAAGACTAGTCACTCGACGATCACTTATTAATGTTTATCTTAAATACATATCCACAATTGTATGGACACATACCTGCATGAATCAACTCAACCCTTTAGATGCACTCGTGACAATCCAAATTCATACTTAATTTCCATTAATAACTCCTTTCTTGACTACTTTATGAATACTAAACCCTATAATGGCATCTTTAATCCAAATTATTTAACACCTCTTCTCCCCTTATAGGTTCTATTAATCCTCCCCTTTCTTCTCTTAGACCCCCCTCGCCCTCTTCGAAACCATGTCCTTCAATTGTAATAAATTTATCCTCACTAGATATTCACCCATCCACTATCCAACTTCCTGAAAAAGGATTCAACATTGTCACTACCCCTCATTGTATTCCCATGGAAGATATTATTTTCTCTATGGAATCCATAATGCATCATCTTCCCATACACGATTATGCATTCCCATACATACCAATTATGATCCCTTTATGGTAATTATTATGCATCATAATAATAATAAATTTAATAAAGATGCATAATAATTACTATAAAGGGATCATAATAAATATTGTTTTGACGAAGTTTCTATTGGAACTATTGTCATTGATGTCAAAGGATTTACAATATTATAATACACATAATATTTCCAAGATTAATTTATATATATAGGTTTACAAGTATATTAAAAAAAGGGGTGCACGTGAAAAAGTAAAAAGCGAAATGGTGGTTTCAAACCCATGGGTTTGGGGTATTTTCCCATGGTATTGAGAATTAATTGTTTAATTAATAGACATGTCCCTTCATGAAGGGTTATGAAAAATTATAAAAAGAGAAAGTGTGTGGGTGAAAAATGTAGCAACATTTCAAGAAGTGGATGAGCAAAGATTGAATATCATTCCAAAAGGGAAGAGTTGCAAAGTCAGTTTAGAGTCAGCTTGACATTTTCATGATAACTTATTTTCTAGGACATTTAAGACATTTGAATTTTGAGGATATAGAGGAGAAATATTGGTGTACATGTGGTAAATATTTTAGATGTTGGTTTTATATATGTTCAAAGATATTCCATGTGGAAGTTATTGTTCTTGAATGGCATTGAAATCAGTTTCAAATAGGTCATATTGGAAATTTTACTATAACTTATTTTCTGGGATGTTTTAGGCCTGGAAATTTTGCAGAGATAGAGGAGAAATATCGGTGCACATGTGGTAAAAGTTTCATATGGTGTTTTGCTACATTTTCCCAAGATATTCCCTATGGAAGTTAGGATTCTTGAATGTTCCTAAAATTAGTTTCAAATAGGTCAATTTGGCATTTTCACTATAACTTCTTTTTTTGGGACTCTTCAAACTATGAAATTTGTAAAGAATAGAGGAAAATATAGAAGTAACCCAGGTACATATTTTATATGTTGGTTTTTCGTACTTTTTGAGATATGCTCTATGGAATTTAGGGTTTATGAATGCTCCTGAAGTCAATTTAAAACAGGTCAGTCTGACATTTTCACTATATCTTATTTTCTGAGATTCTTTAGATTGTGAAATATTTATATCACATAGAATACATATAGAAGTACATCAAGTAAAAATTTTAGATGTTTTTTCACTACACTTTCTGAGATATCCTCTCTGGAAGTTAAAGTTTCTGAATGGTCCTGAGATCAATTTCAAATAGGTTAGTTTTGAATTTTCACTATAAATTATTTTCTGGGACTCTTCAGACTGTGAAAATTTTAGAGAAGAGAGGAGACACAAAAAAATAACTCAGGTAAGACTTTGAGAATCAAATTTTCAAAATTGGATACATTGCATGCTATACAATTTTGTTCTTGGGAAGAGGCCCAAAACAATAACCTTTCCAATTTTTCCATTTGGAAATTTAAATTTTGGTGAGGCTTGGTAAAGTCGGAATTAGTGGGAAGACCTAGTAAAGGTAGAAGTAGTGAGTAGACGTGGTAAATTTTGAAGCAACGAGCAGACCTAGTGAAGGAATAAATAACAAGAAAACTCAATGAAGGTTGGTGAAACTCAGAGATTGGTGTCTCTTGCTAAGTTGGTGCTTAAAGGTGGGGATTGGTGTCTCCAGTAGATTGGTTTCTATGAATATATATAAGATATTTCTGTCTCTTTCTTAGTTTTTTCTTAGTGGTGGGATTGGTGTCTCCAATAGATTAGTGTCTATGAAGTTATGTAAGAGATTGGTGTCTATTTCTAAGTTGGTGCTTAGCGGCGGGGATTGGTGTCTCTAGTAGATTGGTATGTAAGAAGATATGTAAGAGTAAGATGGTTCCTACCAAGATTTGTACCAGTGGGGATTGGTGTCTCTAGTATGTTGGTGCCTACAGAGAATTATAAAGAGAAATTTTGTTGTTTTCTCCCAAACGGGTTTCCATGTAAATAATGTGTTCCATGTTCTTTTGTTAATAGATCTCATATGTGATTGTTTTATTATGGTTGATGAATGTTTTAAAAAATTAAAAGTCATATTGTGATGATTCACCGCCCCTCTCAGTATAAGTGTGTTATCAATAATTGGTACTAGAGTGGTTTCCTTCGGAAACAGTCTAACCACTAGAAGGTAGATCTTGGAAGCACACATTGTTGGTCAGGGAAATTTCTATACAAACATAACTCCATTGTTTGATGGAAAAAAAATATGTATTTTGGAGCATAAGGTTGTCAACATATTTAATATCCATTGGGTTTGATATTTGTAAATCATTCATGGCTAGTTATACAACCCCAACAAATCCACCAACAAATGCGACTGACAATAATCGTAGTAATCCAGATTTTATGAGAAGAGAAAAATGAATACAAATTATTAAAAGATGCTTAACACAGAATAATAAAGATACAATAAAACTGGTTTTATATTCAATAAGGAAACAAGATGAAATTGTAAAATGCAACAGAAAACAAGCTTGCTGGAATGGTGGAGGCTTATCTTTGAGAAGAGATGTGACGACTACACTCATTCACAAGAAGATGATTTTAAAATGAGGTTCCAAAGGACTTTCTATCATAAATAAAATCCAAAACCCTAACCCCAGAAGAGGAAAATCCAATAGTTTTGTGGACCCCATTTTGGGTAGTTTGGTGTATCAACTTCATGGGGGCGTAACTTTGGCATACGATCTTTGTTTGGGGTGCACGATAGCTTGTTGGAAAGGTATCATCGAGGATATTAATTTAGGGGGATCAATTAGAGCCTTTGGTTTTCATTGAGAATCTCTATCCCAAAAAACCTTCATTTAGGCCCTCAAAATGGCCCAGTAAGTTAAAAAATGCTAAAAATAGTAAATTACCAAAATTGCCAGAATTGTTTTTTGAGCCAATTGGAAAGGGTGGGTGGCCACCGAGATCCACCTGGATCAATCCTTCATCCTTATGAATTAATGGTATCCATTGCATCGAGTGCTCGGGGGAGAGGGAAAAACGTTTGTTGAATCTACATCATGATGAGCTGCTTGCCTTGTTGGAGAAGTTGCATTGCTTAGCTTGTTTAAGGTTGTCACGAACTTGTGGTTGGAAGGGTTGGACATTTTTAACCAATCTGGATACATGATATTATTGTGTGTTGAAGGAATATTTATACTTTTCTACAATCTTGTCGACCTGCTTTTGTTGGATAGAAGGTGCTTGGGTCGAGGCTATAACACTTGTAGTATCCTTCTGTTCACCTTTTGAACAGATTATGAAGAAGCTAAATTTTTTAGTATGAGATACTACCTTGCGGAACTGTTTAGGTGGAACAGTAGTCAGAACTACCTTTGGTATTATGTAGAGATGACCCCCCAAAGAAACAATGACACTGCGAGGTCAAGACTCATAAACAACATGGTGATTCCACATATATGGTTGGCCCAAGAGAATATCATAGACATCTAGTGGGGAAACATCACATAATATCTCATCCTTGAAGGGTTGGATGTTTTATGACAATCGAAACTGTTGGCTGACATAGAGATCTCATCCCTAGCGAAGCCACCCAATGTTGTATGGTTGCGGGTGTGGTGTTGTCGAAAATCCCAACTGCTTGACGACCTCTGCTGAGATGATGTTCTTTTGGATTCCTCTATAAACAATAAAATGTAGCAGGGCCCCCTTCACCCACATATGTGAATGAAAAACACGCTCCCCCTCTTCAGGATCTGTTGGTTCTTCTGGTTGAATTGTTGCAGTTGCGACAATGGCAATGGGGTCTGCGTCAATGATCTTTCTTTTACCATTATTTTCAGAATCAGATTCTGAATTAGGATTCAACTCCTTGTCTTTGATCTCGGCCACCAATGAATGTTTTGAGCGACATTCATCGGTTTTGTGCCAGGAGTTTTTGTGGAAATTGCACCATTTTTTGGTGTCCTTTGTCTTCTCGTGACCCTTCTTTTCCTTTGGATTGGACTGGTTTTCGAGAAAATATTTGTTAGGGTTGTCTTTATCATACTTTGGTTTTTTCATATTTGCAGACCCAAACTCCCATTTTTTCTGGTGCTTAAATTTCTTCTTGATTTTAACAACATATCAATAAACAACACCGAGTGATGAGATGTCCAGAAAATCCATTTCGGTTTGGATGTATCTGTGTAGAGTCCCATGATATTTCAGAACCAAATGTCATTCAGAGTCTTTGATACCCATCTTGGTGTGCAAGGTATGGAAGGTATTTGTGAACTCTGGAACTTCTTGGCCCCCCTCTTGCTACAATGTGGTCCATCTCATGTACTATTCCTCATAGTTTCCAATAGGGTAATACTATTATTTTATCGTGTCCACAAAACAATCCCAAGTGGGATCAACCCCATATATTCCAGACTCCTTTGTGGAAATTTTCTCCCAGTAAGTTTCCCACTAATGTTTGACATGGGCGAGATCCTTGAGGAGTGCGAAGGTGATCTTTTCCCTGTTGGAAAATTTATGAACAGAGAAATAACCTTCTAGCAGATTTAACCATTTTTCTAAGGAATCTGCATTTCTTTGTCCTTCAAATATGGGAATATCAAAATTACCTTGTACCTTGAAAGGAGATGTACTTCCAAAGTGGCCTCTTGATGAAGACACGCCTATTGCTATCAACAGACATTGAAGGATGTTGGAAAAAATATCCATCATTTCGTTCCTCTGTCGCGTGAGAGCTTGCTCAAGCAATAGATTAATAGAATCGCTTGCTTTATCATTTTTATTTTATTCATCCATGGAGGGTTTCTTGGATGTGCGAGAGTGATTTTCTTCAAGAGAGACAAGCTCGAGACCCAACTTGCTATACTCAGACCTCGTCGGGGACATGCACTGAAAAACGATCAAGAGTAGCTTGCTCTGATACCACTGATCCATATTTTATGAGAAGAATGAAATGAATATGGATTATTAAAATATGTTTAACACAGAATAACAAAGATACAATCAAATCGGTTTTCTATTCATTAAGGAAATAAGTTGAAACTGTAAAATGCAATGGAAAACAAGCTTGTTGGAATGGTGGCGGCTTATCTCTGAGAATATATGTGACAGATGCACTCATTCACAAGAAGATGATTTTACAATGAGGCTCCAAAGGTATTTTTATAATAAATAAAATCCAAAACCCTAACCCCAGAAGATGAAAAGAAAATTGTTTTGTGGACCCCATTTTGGGTAGTTTGGTGTATCAACTTCTCGGGGGTGTAACGTTGGCATATGATCTTCGTTTGGGGCACACAATAGCTTGTTGGAAAGGTATCATCGAGGATATTCATTTAGGGGAATAAATTAGATCATTTGGCTGTCATTGAGAATCTATATCCCAAAAAACCTTCATTTAGGCCCTCAAAATGGCTTCGAAAATTAAAAACTACTAAAAATAGTAAATTGCCAAAATTGCCAGAAAATTGTTTTGAGCCAGTTGGAAAAGGTGGGTTTCCATCGATATCCACCTGGATCATGTAGTGAATATAATGAAAAATAAATGAATTCCATCTTGTACAGTTTATCAAAATATGACTTTGTCAAGGTAATGAATTGTAAATCAGAAAAGGAAATATGAGACAATATTCAAAATATCTATGAAGGTGATGACAAAGTTAAGGTAACAAAGCTCCAAACTCATAGAAGATAGTTCAAGAGTTTTAAAATGATAGACAAATAAAATGTTGCATCTCATCTCCTCTATGTGGATAAAATTTTCAAAACCATTATAGCACTTGGTGAAATGGTTTAAGAATCGATGATTGTACAAAAGGTGTTAAGGTCACTTCCCTTAAGATTTGATGCCAAATTTTCTTTCATTGAAGAAATAAATGATAACAATGGATGAATTGCATGGGATCCTCATGGTTTATGAAATGAGGATAGAGAAATAAATCCATCAAATAAATAATCATCCCTTAAATCCTCAAATAATACACTGAATAGATAACATGAATCAAGTGATATCTTAGGCAATGAATCAAATGCATAGGAAGCACATTTTGTGAGAAAACTCAAAAATGGACCTGGAAAATACAAAGGAAATCTTCCCTTTAAATGATTTAATTTTGGAAAATTAGAACATTTTGTGATCCAGGTGGATATCAGTGGCCACCCATCTTTTCCAAGTGGCTCATCTTAGCAGTTTTCCAGTTTGGCAATTTTTTTCTAGTTTTCGGGTCTTGAATTTTCGAGGTCATTTTGAGGCCCTTAAAAACATTTTTAGGGATAAACTCAGTCAAACTTTATATGAAGTTAAAATTTGGTGGCATAATGTGTATTCCTTGGATAGACCTTTCCAACGGGCTATCATGCACCTAAAACGAATATCGTATGCACAAGTTATGACCCTGGGAAGTTGATGTACTAACTTACCCCAACAGGGCCCACATGAATTTTGGCACTTCATCTCTTAGGGTTAGATTTTTTTATGTATAGGGATTTGTAATTCATGTTTATTGTAAAAGGGATTCCAGATCCTCATCATAATCATATTCTTGTGAATGAGTGCAACTGTCACATCTCTTCTTAAAGATAAGTCGCCACCATTCTAGCAAGCTTGTTTTCATTCTGCATTTTACAGCTTCATCATATTTATTTATTGAATATAATCGAGTTTTATTGTATCTCTATTATTTTTCCTTTTGTATCTATGTTAATAATAATAATAATAATCTGTGATCATTTCATTCTACTCAAAAAATACGGATCAGTGGTATCAGAGCAGTCTACTCCTTGTCGTTCTTAGTGCATGTACCTGACAAGGTCAGAGTACAACGTGTTGGGTCTTGAGCTTGTTTCTCTTGAGGAGAAAAATTCTCACATGCCTAAGAAACCTTCCATGGTGGGAAAAAATAAATATGATGGGACAGGAGATCCTTTCAAATTGTTTCTTGAGGAATACCTCACGCAACTGAGGAACGAGATGATGGATAATTTTGTGCCAATCCTTTGGCGGCTACCAATAGGTGACACATATTCCTCGAGTGGAGGTTTCACCCCCTTCAAGGTGAAGATCAACTTTGATATTCCTATATTTGAAGGTCAGGTAGACGTAGATGTTGTAGACAAATGGTTGAGTCTGCTAGAAGGGTATTTTTCTGTCCATAACTTTTCAAATAGAGAAAAGATTACTTTTGTGCTCTTCAAAGTCATTCCCCATGTCAAATATTGGTGGGAGACATTCTGTGAGAAGAAGGAAATAGAGAAAACCTCATTATTACAGTCTCACTCACCTAGGAATCCTTCGGGGATTCTATTAAGCAACAATACTACCATATTGGAAGTTATGATGACATGTATACAAAATGGACCACATTGCGACAAGAAAGGGACCAAGCAATGACAAAGTTCACAAATATCTTCCATACCGTGCGCACCAAGTTGGGTATCAAATATTATGAGTGACATCTGGTGCTCAATTATTGTGGTGGTCTTCACAGATACATCCAGGAAGAAATGTAGTTTTTGGACATCTCATCCTTGGGTGCAACCTATCGATATGCCATTAAAATCAAGAAAACGATTAAACAAAAGATGCGGTAGTTTGGGTCTTGAAACCCCACACAATAGAAGAAAGTAAAGGAAATCCCCAACCCATATAAAAAAAAACAGAGAAAATATGGACAACCTTAGGAAAACAACTCTAAGTCGTAAGAAAAGAAGGACAATGGAAATACGAAGAAAGATACCGGGAAGTGGTGTGACTTCCATAAGATCCCTTAGCATAACATTGTTTATTTCCACTCAAAGAAGTAATTGGTGGCTGAGGGGAAAGCCTATGAACCAGATGCAGGTTTCGACTCTGATTCAGAACCAGGAAAAGGGAGATGAATCATTGATGTGGAACCTGATGAGCCAGAGGAAGGAAAGTGCCTCTTTAATTCACAGATGTGGGTGAAAGGAACCCCAATACACTTCATCATTGATAGCGGTGTCTAGAATAACCTCATCTTAGCGGAGGTCATCAAGAAGCTAGCCCTACCAACATTGTCGTACCCACAATCCTACACAATTGGATGGCTCCACCAAAGAAGCGATCTTCACGTTAGCTAACAATGTTTCCTTCCATAGGCATCAAGCCCTTCAAGGATGAGGTATTGTGTGATGTTTCTCCCCTTGAAGTTTTTGATGTTCTTTTGGTCCAACCTTATTGATCGAAACATCATGTTGTATATGAGTCTATGCCTCACAATGTAATTATTACTTTGAACATTAAGTTTTACAGGATACCCAAGGTAGTCCCACCTAGTTCCATTTCCTTTATGTATGCCAAGCAATGTAGAAAGGTCATCTTTCAAATTGATAAGTTTATCTTCTTCATGATTCACTCTTAGAGTGAGAGAAAGATTACATCCACATCCATAGCCTCCGCGATTGACATCTCCATGCAGTAGAAGAAAGTGGATAAGGTCATGGAAGAACATAAGACATATTCTCCTCACCTACTGGGGTACCACTGGATGGATATCAAGCGTCAGATCCAATAGATGCTCCACAAGGAGAACATCTGACCCAACTCATCACCTTGTGGAAGCCCAATCATGCTAGTACAAAAGAAATATGGGACCTGACAACTCTGCATTGATTATCAGGCCCAAAATAAAATCATAGTCTGGAACTGATACCTAATTCCCTGAATCAACGATCTCCTTTATCAGTTCAAAGGCACCAAATACTTTAGTAATATTGATATGAAGTTTGTCTACTATCAGGTACCAATAAAGAAGACAAATGTATAGAAAAATTTCTTCAAGTAGAAGGAAGGTCTTTTTGAATGGCTAGTCATGCCCTTTGGTTCGAAAAATTCCCCAACAACTTTCATGAGGATGATGGACGATATCTTGCGGCCTTTCAAAAATTCTATTGTAGTGGTGTATCTGGATGACATACTCATCTACAATAAGACTTAGGTAGAGCACTTACATCATATTCAGTAGGTTCTGCACACCCCGTGACAACACAAGCTATATGCCAACTTGGAAAAATGTTCCTTCGGCATGGACATGGTCCAATTCCTAGGATTTGTTGTTGATGAACATGGTGTACATGTGGATCCAGCCAAGATCTAGTTCATTCATGACTGACCAGCCCTAACCACACTCACTAATATTCATAGCTTCTTAGGCCTTTCCAATTTCTATGATAGGTTCATGTTGGCATTCTACCATATTGCATGGGCCCTCGGCAAAGTAACCGGGGTGGTGATAAGGAAACACTTGTGTGGGGTTTGTCCCAACAACAAGCGTTGGATGATTTGAAGCAATGCTTATGATCATCCCAAGTGATTCCATTACCTAACCTACAAAATTCCTTTGAGATTGAGACAGATGCTTCATACTATGATGTGGGCATAGTTCACACTCAACACGACCACCCCATGGCTTATCATAGTGAGAGACTATCATATGTCATCCATAAGTACCCTACTTATGACAAAGAAATGTACTACATTGTGCAATCATGTTTCATTTGGAGGAATTACATTCTCAAGAAAGAGACAGTCATCCAAACTAATCATAATTCATTGAAATTCATGCAAACACAAGGAAAATTGCAGAATAACCACCATCAGAAGTGATCCACATACTTGCAACAATTCCACCTCAACATAAAGTATAATATAGGAAGTACCAACCATATCATTGATTTCCTCAGTTGGCCTCCACTCACGACACTCACCACGATGCTATACTCTTGTGGCCATGATACCTATAGATAGCCCCACCTCTATGCAAAACAACATGACTTCTGCATAACCTACTAGATGTTGGGCGCAAACACAATTGTCACTAATTTCCATCTTCAGGATGAGTTGTTATTCCATATACGCCATCTCTACATTCCATCAAGCAAGAAATCGAAGATGATCTGGGAATCCCACTACAGTCAGGTGGCAGGACACTTCGATGTAGAGAAGATAGTGGAAGTTTTTTAGAAAAAATTTTACTACACAAAACTCTAATAGTATGTCAGCAACTATATTAGGTTTTTCACTACCTATGCTATTACCAAAACAACCACTAAGAAAAAATGCCTATACACCCCTTTTCCTAATCCTGATAGGTCCTAGGAATCCATCTCCATGGACTAAATTTCGGACCTTCTATCCATCAAGTGGGGAAATGACTGTGGTTTTGTGGTGGTTGATCACTTCTCCAAGATGGGGATTCTGGCTATCTACAATAAGAGCATCACAACGGAGGGCCACTACCAAGCACTTATTTGAACGAGTGTGGGTACATTTTGGGATCCCACAAACCATTATCTCAGATTGGGAAAATCGTCTCCTCAACACGTTACGGTTGAGCCTCTAGTCACTGTTGGACACCAAGCTCACTAAATCCATTTCCTTCCACCCCTAGACAAATGGCCAAACCGAGTTCTTCAACCAGATGATTGTGCATATTATGGGCATGTACAATTCCAAGAACCCCCACACATTGGATTAGATTCTTCCCTATGTTCAACACAATCACAACAGATCCATACATAGCCCAACTGACCATATCCCCTTTTAGGTGGGGTTGGGATTTTAACCATTGGGGCCCATGGATATTACACTACCCCTTATGGCCACCCAAATAGAATTGTCCTATGCTTCAAATGAATCTGACAAAGCCACGTGGTTCATTGAGCATGTCCAACACATCCGCCAACAAGTTCAGGATATTTTTCAAAATTCCATTGCCAAGTACAAGAAACACCATGATCAACACTGGGTGCCACACAAGTTTCAAGTCGGTGACAAATTTTGGTTGAACTTGTAGAAAGAACAACTTAAAAGGACCCATCAGAAGCTTAGTACACTTTGTTATGGCTCTTACACCATCACTAAGGCTATGGGAGACAATTATTTTGAGCTCAACATTCCCCCCTTCCTTTGCTTTCACCCAATGTTTAATCTAGATCTTCTTTGGCCATATTTTCCAGTATTATTGGACACCTCAAAGATAGAAAAACATTTGACACCGAAAGAGATCAACCATGAATGCATGGAATAGGATTCCATTGATCATATCATGGATACATAGCTAATGGAACTCACTAGCAGAGGATCCATCTTTATTGGGTTGTCAAAGCAAGGTAGCTCCTACACCAAGGCAAGTGGCTCACCGGGAGCCAAATTCAGTAGAAATTTTCTCCTTTGATGGGGGAAATCAACGAAATTGATACCATTTATTACTAAGGGGGGAAGATTTATCTAGGTGGATATTGTTGGCCACCCATCTATTCCAATTGGATCATCTTGGAAGATTTCTAGTTTGGCATTTTTTTTCTAGTTTTCAAGTACTGAACTTCTGGGGCCATTTTGAGGCCCTAAAAAAAACTTTTAGGCCTTGCCATAGTCTAAATGTATGCCAAGTTAGAGTTTGACAGCATAATGTGTAGTCCTTAGATTCCAATGGGCTATCGTGTGCCTAAAAAAAAGAACGTATGTAAAAGTTATGACCTGGGGAAGTTGATGTATTGACTTACCCCAACGGGGCCCACATGAATTTTGGCGCTTCATCTCCTAGAGTTAGGTTTTTGGATGTCTAGGGTTTTGAAATTCATGTTTATTGTAAAAAATATTTCAGAGCCTCATTGTAATAATATTTTTGCGAATAAGCGTAGTCGTCACATCTCTTTTCATAGATAAGACACCACCATTCTAGCAAGCTTGTTTTCAATCTTCACTTTACATTTTCAACATATTTCTTTATTGAATAGAAGCCAATTTTACTATATCTATGTTATTTTTCCTTGTTTCTATGTGTTAATATTAATAATAATTTGTGTTCAGTTTGTTCTGATCATATAATTCGAATCATTTTGTTGATAAGTGTCCATATGCAAAGGATGAAAGTAGTCATGATGAATAATACCATAACAAAATGAAAGGGAGAAAACATCATCAACAAAAAAGGAACCACAAATAGGACAAGCTTGGAAAGAAAAATAACTCTTATAATAAGAAGAAGAGTCTCCACTCAAAAGGGGTTAGTGATTAGTTTGAGGAAAGGAGTGAAAGAAGTTTCAATAGTGTTAGAGAAGAAACTCTCCTTATGACAATCCAATCAAAGATTGATTGGGGAAAAGGGAAAGAAACGATGGTTTTAGAAGAGGAAAATACCAAAATAGATGGGAAAATGGATCTTGAAGAACAACTCATGTGTTCCTTAAGAGAAATAAAGAATCTTAGGAAAAATAATTTGAAACAAAAGGAGAAGATGCAAAAATAAGAAGAAGAGGATTGTGATTCAAAAGCTAAAATGTTATAAATCCTTGAAGAAACAAAAAATATTTTCATGAACCTAAAGGTTCAATTAGAATACGCAAGAAGGATGGAAGAAGTGGTGAGAATCTAGCTAAATAAAAAGGAAGAAAACTGTGAAGAGCTAGAATCTGAAATTGTTTCCTTAAGAAAGGAGTTGGAGAAACCTTCTATTAAGATGAATAAAATCTTGAATCTTGAAAAGTGTATTGACACATTAGACAAAATCATCAATTGTCAAATTCTCCATTCATTAAGATTGGTCTTAGATATGATTTTTTTGTTTCCTCCCTGCCTACACCTAGCCTTGATATAACCATATAAGTTTTATTTGTTGATTGTACTGAACATATTGATGAGCTGCATGTTCTTCATATGCCATAATTTGAGAATGCTATTACATATGACAATGTTGTTGATATGTCAAGTTGTTATACTCCTATAAGTGAACCTAACCCTAATCCCACTTCTTCTGATAAGTCAACACAAAAATATGTTCCCTATCAACAAAGTTACCAACTTAATGAGAACTGTGACCTCAAAACGAGAATTCCGGCCTAAAAAACCCATATTTTTTCATTAAAAACATCAAAATCAACCCCCAAATCAAAAAGTGGTGCTACTGGTAGCACCATTGTTTAAAACGGGGTCAAAATTACAACATTTTTCAAACATGGCCTTCAAAACTTAGACAGTAGCTTAGAAAAACCTTAAAATCAACACCTAAAGACAAAAAGGATGTTTTTGATTATTTTTTCTTTTCAAAACGTTAAATTTTGAGATCATTTGAAATCATATTTTTATCACTTGGTACCATTAAAACCAAAACCTCAAAATCAACCTTCAAATTGAAAAGTACTGCTACCGGTAGCACCAATTCTAAAATTGGGGTATTAAAGTGACACATTTTTATAACGTGGTAAAAGAACTCATCATTAATGTAACAAAAATTATAAAAACAACCCTTAAATGTTTACTTTTTAAATGTTATCATCACGCAAAGCACAAGGTAATACATAATGCCATGAAAATATCACAATATACTTTAAAAATTCAATGTCACTTTTTAAATAGTTTTTTAAAATTATTGTTATATTGACCATATTCAAAACATATGAGCTAAGAAATTTTATTATATTATCCATAATAAAAAACATATCATTCATAACACATAAAAAAATATTCATAGCTTCATGTAAGATCATATGTAAGTTCAATGCTCTTTTTTAGTTACCATACAAACATCATATGGATAAAAAATTCTTAAAATGTTCCATACACTTATTCAGATTGACTCATGGTTTTTGAAATACCATCAGAGTCTACTTTGTCTTCAGATGAATTTTTTGATGAACATGTAGATGATCCGTACTCTTCTCTATTGTCGATGAATGCACCATCTGAGTCTACATGCATGCCCAACATTTCAGATGTCAAATGACTTTTAGATCTACGACTAGGTTCAACAGACTCCCATCTTGCATTTATTTCTTGCGGCAACAACCTCTTGATAATATTTGTTGTCTTGGAGCAAAGAGTTCCTCTCTTTGTCAAATTGAAGTCATAAAAAGGTATGTCAACATTGTCTAATTTTAAGAGGTTAGTGCGACGACGAGTTGTATTTTGACCCTTTCTTTTTCTCTTTCTATTGACATGTTTCTCAACCACCATCTCTGGCTTGTACACACCATTGAATGGGTGTGTACTTGTTGCATACCAATGCACTTCAATTGCAACAACATCAACATTTTCTTTCTCAATATTTATAACCTTTCCTATCGAGAATGGATAACCATGTGGATCCTCAGAATCATGATACCCTCCTTAATATCTTGTACTAAACCCCTGTAAAGGTCTTGCATGGCTTCACGTTGTGCACATGACCTTCGCGAACCAATATACATTTCTCTTTACTCTTCTTGTGTAATCTCAATAGCACCTTGAGATTCTTGAACTTCAACAATGTTTGTTTCTTCAGATTCATTTGGCATATTTTGTGGCCAATGAAATGGTGTCCTCAACATTGTATCTTCATTTGTTGATCTTGAAATGGTGTAACTTTGACTATTGAAAAAAGTCTCCAACCAAACAGAATCAACAACATAAAAGTACTCTTATGTATCCTTAATGGAAATTTTAATTTCTTCCAGGCATTCTGAATAATCTACATCTCTATTACGCCTTCATGCATTATGGATTTCAACAATTGATTGTAAAAATAAAAATTTTGATGAAAAAATTGGACAATCTGGAATGAAATTCAAAAATGATAAACCTGTTGAAGGCTCCCATTCTATAGTATTTGCATACTACTTTCCCCATATAAGTGTTTTCCCATCAATTTTTTTGAAACAAAATTGATGTTGGAAGCTAATGTCATTAAGTTGATCAATACATTTTTATTCACGATGTGATCCCTAAATAAATCTTCGCATGTCAACAATTTCTTCTAATATATGAAAAACAAGCTCTGGAATGTATGCTTTCTTGATACATTCAATCAATGATGATAGAATTCCAACATTTTCCCTCCTCAATGTTACGGAAAAATGACTGAACATTTGATCAATATGATCATGAGTGTGTCCAATAAGAAGGAAACCAACTTTCACCTTTTGAAAGATTCCCATTTCAACAAGCATGCTTAGATATCCAAACATAATTTTATTTTTATTTTCACAACTAGTGTTGTCCAACTGTAGATAGAGAACTTGAGGAAGATTTCCAGACCAGTGAGTGAGCACATTATGAATTATGTTGATGGTCATATTTTCATAATTGTGAATATTTGGAGCTGTGAAGTAAACTCCTGGACACATTTTTCCATTGAAAACCATACAACCAACCAAGTGAAACCGAATGAAATTCTCTTCCTGTAAATTTTTGGGTGTACGAACAAAATGTGGTAGAAGTTTTTTCTTTTGGTCTATGCCATCAATTATCATACCTAAATATTTTTTTGGAGCATCATAACACTTCTTTCGATGTTTGTATAGCTTTTGTCTTTCACTTGATCATTGATTTTGATGTTCTTGAAGTGCTTTGATTATGGAATATGCACATGACATAAAATGGAAATATTGATCATATGTTTTCATAGTTGATAACTATTCAATTAAAAAAAAAATAGTAAATACATACCTCTTTCGATCCCTTCAGATTTATCTCTTCTTGATTTAAGAGTAGCACATATACTACAAATCCCCATCCTTGACTTTTTAGGAATATAGACATTGTTGAATTGTTTCTTCCATATTCTTGTAAAATATGCATATGTAATAAAATTATCCTTTCTTTCAACATCTTCAGCATATCCTTTGTACAAGTTGTAGATTTTCCTCCTTGAAACATTATCTGGAATATGTGTTGTGTCTCTATCTGACATACACTCTCCATGTTTGGAAAAGAAATCACGCATCCAATACAATTTAGTGTTTGTGAATGTCCCACTCTCTCATCCATGATGTACATTTGAATAAAATGATGGATCGTTTTCCAACCTTGTCTGGATTCTTGATAGACGAAGATTACCAATTGAGTGAATTTTTTTGAAAGCCTTTCTGCAAAGTAAAATGTTCCCAATGCAATAATCATATATTGTATTGGTGGATATCATGCCCCCCATCAAATATGAATTTTTCATTCTCTTATTCATTGCCAAATATGTTTTCCTTTTATTCAAGGCATACATGTATTACATGCTCTTCAAACAATTCTTTTGACAACATTCACTTGAAATCAATTCTTTTATGGAAATTGATTTAGTGAGAAATTATTTCCTAGACCTTGTATAACTAGAATGCTTTGGATTGATATAAAAAGGTCTAATCTTGGTCCTAGAAACAATGTTTCTTTGCAATGTCTCCAATATTTCATCATCCTCACTAGAAGGTTTTTCCTTGTCACCACAAGGAGTATCAAGTAAAACATTGTCAGGAGACTGAACTAAAGAATGTTGATCACCTTCATTTGTTGTAGTTGAATGTTTGAGAACATCATCATAAACATAATCATTTAGAGAAAAATAATCATCAACATAATCATTTGGAGAAAAATAATCATCAACATTATGTCCACTATTGACATAATGATATTCATTGCTTTCAAAATTCCCACTTGAGTGAAAATTTCCACCATATTTCTTAGTTCCTTGAAAACCTTCATCAATATCTTGAAAATACTCACTTGGAGGAAAATCAACATCAACATTGTTTCTTTTTAATTTATCACTCAGGAAAGAGTGACCGCCAATGGCGTAATCATCTTTACTACTTTGAAACTCCCCACTTGAAAGATATTATTCATCATCCTCATCCTCATCCTCATTACTAGCTTCAAAATCCTCACTTGAAGGAAAATCTTCATTATCCTCATCGGTACCCTCAAAATCCTCACTTTGAGAGAAATCATCAGCACCAACATTGTTTCTTTTAAATTCCTCATTCAAGAAAGACTGTCCAACATTGTCATAATCATCATCATTGCTTTTAAAGTCCCCACTTGGGGGGAATTATTCTCCATCCTCATTTGTTCCTTGGAAATCCTCACTTGGAGGAAACTCTTCATCAGTACCTTCAAAATCCTCACTAGGAGGAAAATCGTAATCACCAACATTGTTGTCTTTAAATTCTCCACTCGGAAAATTTGGTCCACCATTGTCATAATCATCTTCACTGCTTTTAAAATTTCCACTTGAGGGAATTTCTCCATCATTTTCATTGGTGCCTTGGAAATATTCATCGGTACGTTCAAACTCTTCACTTGGAGGAAAATTATCATCCCAATCATTTAAACGTTGAACATAGTCTTCACTTTGACCTACATTTTGATTATTTTCATTACTATTAAACTGCTAACTAGATTTATCACCATCATATTCCTCCTCTTCATCATCTGTGCCTTCAAAGTCCTCTGATTTAGGACTTTCATGAGGAACATGTTGATTAAATTGCTTTCACAATGATCAAAATTATGACTAGTTGAAAAATACGACGCCTCATTTGCATTACAAACATTCCTATGGCATTTCCTAGTCCCAACAGAAGAGGTATGTGAAGAATTTGTTGATGTCTTAGAAATACAATTTTCTTTATTTGATGAAGCCATCCCTTCTCTCTCATAACATAGAATGATAGAAATGCTCACCGTCCCTATGACAATATAATAACATGCCTATGAGCTTTTCCCTCTAAATGCCCCCCACCAAAAAAAAAATATATAATTTCCCTCCAAAATTCCCCCCCCAAAATTTCACCCCAAAATATTCCCTCCAAAATTCCACCCTCAAATTTTTCCTTCCAATTTTTCCCCCAAAATTCCACCCCAAAATATTCCCTCCAAAATTTTCCCCTCAAATTTTACCCTCCGAATTTCTCCCCCATATTTTTTCAGTTATTTTCCCTTAAAAATTAAAAACAATTTTTACTCTTTTATTTTGTTATTTACATGTTAAATACAATTTTTATCATCTTTATCTATGTATCCCACATTTATTAAACATATTGATGATCCATATAATTTTAGGTATATATGTACACAATATAACTAATTTTCTTTTATCCCACATTGGTTATACTAACAGTAATTTATATCATCTGTGTTATATATACACAGTCTTCTTTTATCTTTTTATATTGTGGTACATCTTGGGCAGTATTTGTTTCAGGATTTGGAGCAAGCTAAACTGAGGAGAATCTAGCAAGTAAAGAGGAGAATTTAGTATTTCAAAGGTTAGTTTTTTGTTAAATTCTTACATGTTTTCTACTTTTTTTCTAAAAAACATAGATGCTTTCTACTTTTCTAAAAAAATCATTAATATTTTTTGAAAAAAAAAGCAAAAAAAGTTAATTTTAGATATAATTTTTTAACTTTGTTTTAGCTTTTGTCTAGTTTTTTACCATAATATCTAAAAACTAACCTTATACATATAAACCACCATTATTACCAACATTATGCATGTATTATAATAAAATATTAAATRCCATATATTCTTATTCTCTGATATAATTTATTCAAATATATATTCCATATGATAATTCAAGCAGTGAGAATTCGTCCCGATAGAGTTGTTATCTGTAGTCCCACTAGTTGTTATTAGTAGTTCAACTATAGTTAAGAAACTCTATAGTCCCAATAGTTCAACTTGAGTCCAACTAGTTGCAATCTTTAGCTCAGCTAAGTGGTGCCTATAGTTGTTCTAGTAGTGATCAAAATCTGGACCAGGGGTCAAATTGTAGCTAAAAAATAAACGTTCTCAGAATTGCCTCAAAATGGACGAGAGCGTAGGCCTCGTCGTTGCGAACCCAACGCAACTCGTTTCATCTCAAACGGACATTGGGAGTGAGAGATATCGCGATCTGTTCGAATTGTCAAACAGGTAAAAAAAGGGACGCTGACTGTGCAGTCCGTATGGATGCTGACGTGGCATGACCGTACATTGACGTGGCTTGACCGTACATGCTGACGTGGCATTCATTTATTGGTCGATAGTTGGGTGAATGTTGTTGTGACACGTGGCAGTTATTGGGCAAATGGTAAGGTGCTAGGTGGCCCAGTCATGGGCTGCCACGTGGCACCCCGGTATTGGTCTTTTTGGTTGTTTGATCAAAATTGTTTTGGAGTCCGTGGGGTTCGACCCCCGGACCTCCCCACCAGTTAAGATTTAACAAAGTCCGCGCGACCACTATACCATGCGTTGGTTCTTATTATGTATGTGGGATTTTTATTATTTAAATTCGTGCTATGTAATATTTGGCAGGGGGTCGGGCCGAGGCTTAGCCCCGACCCCCGGTTCTATGCCTTTGCATATGACTCTACTCTTCGTTAAATGGCGCGG
This sequence comes from Picea glauca, assembly GCA_000966675.3. Taxonomy (NCBI): domain Eukaryota; kingdom Viridiplantae; phylum Streptophyta; class Pinopsida; order Pinales; family Pinaceae; genus Picea; species Picea glauca. The sequence goes on from JZKD02S0231360.1 coordinate 20,713, forward strand.
GGTTTGAAATGTATAGTTCGTGGATTTATTATACCATATGACTATACCCTTTGTATTATGGGCGCGCACGTGGATTTTATGTTTTCAAATATGTAAAGCCACGGTTCTATTGTATTGTGCCATGTGACCACAACCGGAGCGCGGGGGGGCTTAAAATGGTTAGCCCTTTTTCTTAATGCACGTGGTCATATTATGACCCCATATGCCCGAGTGCTAGGCGGTTAGGGGCTGGCGCGCCCATAACCGTCCTACAGTTTACACCGTTGGCGTGGTTGTGTCCGATGCTGGGTTTAAACACGAATTTGGAGCGTGTTCTTGGTTCAAGCACATAGAGGTGCGTTTTGGCGAACGAGAGCCAACAAACTTGAAGGAAGAGAATGGCAGGAGGCCTATCTTTCTCATTTTTTGGCCGATTGAGGTGCCGTAAAAGCCCAGCTAGGGGTTTTTGGACGTCCTGAATCCATTGGCACTATTATCAAGGCCATTTGAAGACTTATTTTGCAGGTTTTTAGCCATTGAAGTTTCAGCAAGCTCCAGGGAGCTTGAAGCCCTCATTGTTTGAGGACATGTTTTGGTGAGCCTAAGTTTGTTTTCTGTGATTGAATAGTCATTTTTGGCTAATTGTTATGTTCTGAACACATTGGGACAGATTTCAGAGGCTTTTGAGGACTTTTATAGGTGTGTTTTTCCATAGAGGAGCTCATGGAAGCTTAAGGCCACATGTAGAAGAGGTCATGCCCGGATGAGCCATGATCCGTTTTCAGAGTTTTATTAGTCATTTTTGGGGTTTTTATGTGTTCTGATCCCAATGG
>JZKD02S0231382.1:0-13392 GCA_000966675.3 Picea glauca
TATTTGACAAAATTCAAAAACATCCATGAACATGAGAACAAAAAAATCAAAAACTACAACAACAAAAACAACCACTTTTGACCTTCACCTAATATGAAAATCCTTAGATGTAAAAATTATTCTTAAGTACACATAAACATCCAACCAGATTCGGAAAATGAAGATCGCCTTTGACTATTTGCAAATAACATGTGAAAATGTTTATTTATCCATAACTTCATCAATTGATAAATATAACTTGCAGAAATAAAAATATTGAACTAAAGTAAATAAGATCAAAAATAATTCAAATGGCACATAAGCAATTTGTTAACAGAGTTTATCCATCTTGGGCTACATCTCTGGGTCCCTTTTTAATCAGTGAGACCGCTCAATTAATGCTCAAATATCAAAATTACAATGAAATGGACTTACAAATACCAAGTTTTGAGGAACCCCTTTAATTTTGCTACTCAATCTTAGAAACAGAGGTTATTACTAAATTCCTCGTGAAATTCTAAAAAAAATGAGTATAAACTTGACTATGTTTTGAACTGGTGCTTAAAGACTCTTTTTTGCACACATAACGAAACTATGGGCCTCATACATGACAAATTGGACTAAGAATTTTTATACATAGAATTTTTACACAAAACAGACATCACCATCATATTCCTCTTGAAATTCTGAGAAAAATGAGTATAAACACTCTATACCTTCCTCAAATAATTCAATGGCACACAAAACGAGGCAAATTTGAACTTGGAACACCTCTTGCACGCAAATCTAGACAATATGAACTTGGCACGAATTTCTATGTTAGACGATCTTGGCACAAATCTCAATGTCCCGTACTTGGCCCAGAGCTAGGTTTATATAGGCTAGGTCAGGCTAATTGTGGCCCTTTATTCTCGGACTGCATTAAATAACACTTTAAATACAATTTCGTTGGTTGTTATAACCAACACATATTCATGGCACAATGGTTAAATCCCCTAGAATATAGCCCGTAGGTTCTCGGTTCGATCCATAGTCATGCACATAACTTGGTTTTTTGTTTGAAACTATATAACCATATATTAAATACGTTGGTTAGCATATATATATATATATATATATATATATATATATTAATAAAAATCATTAAATTAGATAACAAAACCAACGAATTGACCCCCTCGGATTCGGTCTTGAACCATCATTCGCCAATCCAAGCCTTCCATGTGGCAGCCCATGATTGGTCTACCTCACACCATGCCATGTCACCTGCCAACTGCATTGTATGATCAGTGGCACGTGGCGCTTGCTAGTACTGCCAGGTCGCTGCCACGTCAGCATATGGATGTTGATTATACCTTCCACCTATCATTTTCCAAATCATCGTACAAATGCCATGTCATTTGTATGAATGACACGTGGTACGTTTTTATTGGTCCACATGGACCCCCAAAAATGACATTTTCAGGTGACATGTGGCAGCTTCTTGTGTTGCCACATCACCATGCTGATGTCGGCATTACTTCATTTGTCAGTTGTACGGACCTGTACGTGTGTACCACGTGACACCACCTTTGACTTTTGACATGTTTGACCAAAACTTTGACCGGCCATAACTTCTTCATATGAACTATGTTTGAGGCAATGTTTGCACCATTGGAAAACTATCGTCGAACTCTATGCAATGAAGTAGTCTCCAAGACAATTTGAGAATATCAATTTTTGAGCATTTTGGATCCTCCTGGATCACTTTTGAGCGTTTTGGATCCTCCTGGATCACACCTCTTCACTGAAGAACTTTCGGACCTCCAAAAGTATGGATAATTCAAAAATGAAGTGAGGACATTGTCGCCTCACTTGTCCAGTATCATCCATCCTTCTTTCTTGGATAACAAGCACCTGGCTCATCACAACCATAATGAAGACTGAAACAAAATTGTTGACCAAGTTAACCATTCCCTTAAATTCACAAACTTCATCATTCATTGTTGCAGTAGCTAACCATACTCCATCGATTAGTAATAAAATGAATATATAGATGCGGAAGAGAATGAACCATCAACATATTTTCCCTTCTTAACAAGAACAACATCAACCAAAGGACCTATTTTACTTTCAACCGTAGGCTATAAATATCGATCTTGGATACTAGCATTAACTAGCATTTTCACGTGCACTATAGTGACAACATTGAAATTAGTATTCATCTTATGAGCTCTCACAATGAACTCAATCCCTTCCTTGAAAAGATGATACTTGTTTTGTTCCCTGTAGAAAATAGCCTTCCTGTCATACAAGTATGGACTTCCCAAAACCATCCTACAGATGTTAAGTGGAACCACGTCCAACTCTACATCATCAATGAAACTGGATGTGATCGCGAACTATAACTTGCATTTCTTAGCTACCTATACCTGAGTATTATCACAAATCCATCCCAAAAGATACGGTCTCGGATGAGGCCTAATTTCCAATCCCAAATTCTGAACAACTGGCTCTAAAATAAGATTTACTTGTGATCCACTATCAACAAGTGTATCAATCTTAGTGTGCTATGAGACAACTTGTAAGTGAAACGAATCATTTATTTTCCTTCCATCGGGGATTACATTAGACTTTGTAGAAGCAGTGCATGAACTAAAACTTGCAACAAAAGATTTACCTTTGATGCCCATAGTTGTAACCCTGGTTTCATCCTCAGAATCTGATCCAAGATCCTGAGCTATGGTCGTGGTCTGTTTTTTACCTTTCTTAGGTTGAGCCCACTTTGGCTTAAATTTTGGATGCAACTTCCAACAATGCTTCTCATCATGTCCTTTCTTCTCGCAGTGAGAACATGTAGGGTTCTTCTCTTCATCCTTCTTCAATGTAGTTGTCTTCTTACTCTTCCCTTTTCCCTTCAACAGCTTCTCGAATTCATGTGGCTTCTCTAACTCATTTTCCACAATTGTTTTCGTTTGTTGGCTTGAAGATGAGTAGCTTGTACAAATACTTCGTCAATATTAGTAGAATTAAAAATCAATATAGTATGGTGAAGATATGGATGCATACCACCAACATACTTTAAAAGAGTCTCAGGAGTATGTAATGGAATTCCCAAAGACAATGCCTTCCTATTAAATTCTTGTGTATAAGCTTGAACAGTTTGCCCTTTTCCTTGTCTTAAATGTTGTCAAGAAATCATTGATGTTTTCATATAAGCTAATGGATAAAATTGTTTTCTTAATGCAACAGTAAATTCAATCCATAAAGAAATGATTTTACCATGTTGATTAAGATCAACTTATGTTCGACTCTCCCACCATATCAAAGTTGTGTCGCTCAAGCGAAGAGTAGACAATTGTATCCTTGAAGTGTCATTTATGATTTTTGTAGCCTGCAATATACTTCAATTTGTTTGACCCAATTATCCAATTTCTCTGCATTCAACTTTCCGTCATAAGTAGGCAAATCAAACTTTACATCTAGCTTTAACAAAGGCAAATCATGAGAACGAGAAGACTTCTTAGAATGTCTCCTCCTCTTATGAGAAGAATGTTCACTTGCATCGGAAGATGATATTGATGATGATGTTGATGATGAGGATGATGATGATGATGACGATGGGGACGGAGGAGGATTTTGAGGTCCTTCACCTTCTCCTTCTTTTTTAACCTATGTTCCCGATGGACCACCTTCATTTTGATGAGGAGTTCCTCTTCATCTTTCTAGGTCTTCCCATAATTCCTTCACCATGGTTGTCATCTCAAGGAACATTTTTTGAAACTTCTTATCAACCTCAGAAAGAACATCTTCATACTCCATTTATTTCCTTCGAAATACACGTCCAATTTCAGGATTAAATTCTTCAAGTGTGCCTTTACCTTGCTTAGATTTGGATCTCGTAAGCATTCACTTGCAAATACACATCAAAACCAGCTCTGATACCAACTTGATCTGAAAATCCTTAGATGTAAAAATTATTCTTAAGTACACATAAACATCCAATCAGATTCGGAAAATGAAGATCGTCTTTGACTATTTGCAAATAACATGTGAAATGCTTATTTATCCATAACTTCATCAACTGATAAATATAACTTACGGAAATAAGAATATTGAACTAAAGTAAATAAGATCAACAATAATTCAAATGGCACATAAATAATTTGTTAATGGAGTTCACCCATCTTGGGATACGTCTCTGGGTCCCTTTTCAATCAATGAGTCCATTCAATTAATGCTCAAATGTCAAAATTACAATGGAATGGACTTACAAATACCAAGTTTTGAGGACACCCTTTAATTCTGGTGCTCAATCTCCGAAACAACGGATATTACTAAATTCCTCATGAAATTCTGAGAAAAATAAGTATAAAATTGACTATGTTCTGAATCGATGCTTAAAGACCCCTTTTTGCACGCATAATGAGACTATGGGTCTCATACATGACAAATTGGACTAAGACTTTCCATACATAGAATTTTTACACAAAATAGACATCACCATCATATTCCTCTTGAAATTATGAGAAAAATGAGTATAAACACTATATATTCCTCGAAGAACTCAATGGCACACAAAAGAGGTAAATTTGAATGTGGAACAACTCTTGCATGCAAATCAAGACAATTTGCACTTGGCATGCATTTCTATGTTGGGCACTCTCGGCACAAATCCCAATGTCTCGTACTTGTCTTGGAGATAAGTTTATATAGGCTAGGTTGGGTTAACAGTGGCCCTTTATTCCCAGACTGCATTAAATAACACTTTAAATACAATTTTGTTGGTTGTTACAACCAACACATATTCGTGGCACAATGGTTAAATCTCCTGGAATATAGCCCGTAGGTTCTCAGTTTAATCCACAGTCATGCACATAACTTGGTTTTTTGTTTGAAACTATATAACCATATATTAAATATGTTTGTTGGCATATATATATATTAAATAACAGAACCAACGAATTGACCCCCTCGAAGTTCGGGTCTTGAGCCATCATTGGCCAATCTAGGCCTACCATGTGGCAGCCTACCTCACACCATGCCATGTCACCTGCCAACTACAATGTAGAGTCACTACCACATGGTGCTTACTGGTACTGCCCTGTGATTTCCACGTCAACATATGGATGTTGACTGTCCTTGCCACGTCATCGTACGGATGCTACATCATCTATACGGATGACATGTGGCACTTTTTTGTTGGTCCACATGGACTCCAAAAATGCCATTTCTGGGTGACACGTGGAATCCTCTTGTGCTTAAACATCACCATGTTGGCATTAGCATGATGTCATATGTCAGTTGTATGAACCTGTATGTGCGTGCCATGTGTCACCCTTCCAGTGGTGCCATGTGGCACCACTTTGACTTTTTACATGTTTGACCAAAACTTTGACCGGCCATAACTTCTTCATACGAACTCCGTTTGATGCGATTTTTATGTCGTTGGAAAGATATCGTCGATATTTACGCAATGAAGTAGTTTTCAAGAACATCTAAGTATATCAATATTTGAGAATTTTGGATCCTCCTGGATCACTTTTGAGCGCTTTGGATCCTCCTAAATCATCACCCCAACATGAAACTTATAAAATCAAAGTTGTCAATACTTCACTATCTACATCCTCTGCAACTATTAGAAGGGACTTTTGCAAAACACTCTGAAAGCAAGGACCGATCCTATACTCATGCTATGTTATGGTGATGTAAGAGTACTTGGGAATTAAAGGTTATCCATCTCTTGCTTCATTTGAATTTTTTCTATTTTCCTTATAGGGATTTTTGATGCCTTCAATTAACTAGCATAATTTATTTGCTGAAAAAAAATCCACCCACAAAAGAAATGGTTTAAGTTGTACCTCGAACTTTATGTTAGAAAAGAGGATCGCAGAGCAATAAAATAAAATAGATGCGGAAATAAAACACAGAAGATACACAATACAATAGAGACACATATATATGTGGTTCACCCAATATGGGCTACGTTCATGGTGAAATTGTCAAGTCCTTCCTTTATTATTATCCAACAAATGAAGGGATACAACCTACAACACACTTGTTGTAACTTCATTTTCTTTCTCTCACAGTCTACTCTCTCATAATACAATATTCACACTCATCCCTAGCTGCAATACAATTCCCTCATGCATAAAAGAGGGTTTCCTTCTAGGGAAAAAAACCCTAGCATAATTTCTACCGTCAAATCTACAACTTAATGATGATTGATTCACATTGACTACGAAATTACAATATTTTAAAAGGCAATTTTCCCAAAAATTTTGGGTGGCAACAGATGTGGGGGGGAAAGCCCCCTCACAGCCCCTCATCAGGAACTGGGATCCAAACACAGCTAAAACAATACCTCTAAATCAGGAAGATAATTAGGCTCCACAACCAATAATCTCCCACTTGGAGACTGATCACAACAAATCCATTGTTGTTGTACCTGTTGAACTATGATTCACCTTGGACCTAAAAAGTTTCTCATCTTTACCTTCATTCTTGAAGGCCAACTAAAACTGAGTATGAATTCAGTTTCCCCCTAGACCTTTGTTAACATGTCTGTGGGATTTTGGCTAGTATGTATCTTTTCCAACTTCAATTGTCCATCTTCCAAAACAGATTGTATGAAACTGTACATGTGTTGTATATGTTTAGTCTTAGAATGGAATGCTAAGCTCTTTGCAAGATGAATAGCACTTTTGATGTTGTAGTACAATTTGCTATTATCTTGTTGCTTTCCCAATTTCTCCATAAACCTCTATAACCAAATCGTCTCTTTACTAGCCTTTGTAACAACAACATACTCTGCTTCTGTTGTTGAAAATGAAACTACCTTTTGCAGTTTCAAAATTCAACTTATTGTTGTTCCACCCACAGTAAAAACATACCATTTTGTTCTCCTCCTCCTATCTTTATCACTTGCCATATATAAATCAACATATTTTTGTAGAACATTGTTTGAACCTTCAAAACATAATGCATGAGTAGTAGTACCTCTCAAATACATGAGAATCCACTTTACTGCCCCCAAATGTTCTTTACCTGGATTGTTCATATATCTGCTCGCAACTCCCACTACATGTGCAATATCTGGTCTTTTGCACGCCATTACATACATCAAGATGCCAATTGTTGATGAATAAGGGACCCTGGACATGTATTCTAATTGCTCCTGTATCTTGGGACACATTTCCTTGGTTAATTTGAAATGGCTAGCCAAAGGTGTACTAAATGGTTTTACATTATGCATTTTAAACCTCTCCAACACCTTCTCTGTGTACTTTCTCTAAGACAATGTCAATTTGTGATTTTTCCTCTCTCTTGTTATTCTCATACCAAGGATTGTCTTTGCAACACTGAAATCCTTCATTGCAAATGAATTAGCTAATTTCCTTTTGATCACATTTATATCATGCATGTTGGACCCTTCAACAAACATATCGTCTACACACAATAGCAAGATAATATAACTTCCATTTTATAGCCTATTAAAATAAACACAATGATCATAATGATATTATAACCTTGTTCTGACATAAATCTATCGAATTTCAAATACCACTGCCTTGGAGCTTGCTTTAGGCCATACAAGCTCTTATTCAACCTGCATACCAAATTCTCCTTCCCTTTGACGCCATACCCCTGTGGTTGTTGCATATAAATATCTTCCTCCAAATCCCCATGGATAAAAGTTGTTTTTACATCTAACTGATCAATATGCAAATCTTCTACTACCACAAGACTTAAAATAGTCCTAGTTGAATTCATTTTAACAACAAGAGAAAATGTTTCATCAAAATCTATACCTTTCTTATGTGGAAATCCCTTTACAACAAGTTTGGCCTTGTACCACTTTTTGCCTCCATTTTCTTCCTTCAACCAGTAAACCCATTTATTATGCATTGTTCTTTTTCCTGCAGACAACTTAACCAAGTCCAAAGTCTAGTTATTTACTAAGGAGTCAATTTCTTCTTTCATGCCTTGCTCCCACTTATTTTTAGTGTCTACCTGCATTATTTATTCATATCTTTCTAGTTCGCCAGAATCAGACAACAATAAATAATAAAATGAAGGAGAGTATCATTCAGGGGGTCTACTTAACCCGGTAGATATTTTAATAACACTTGCAAGCGTTTGAAATGCATGTTACCCCTGTTGTTGTGCAATTTGATTTTCTAATACTTTTGGAATATCGTTTTCTTTGATTTCATCAAGTATTGTGTATTATGTGTTTTCCTTTTCTTGTTTCTTTCCCTGCAACTGATCTTTGTACATGACCTTTTCACAAAATACCACATCTTTACTCCTAATGATTTTGTGATTTTCATAATCCCATAAGCGATAACCAAAATCATTAACATTGTATCCAATAAAGGTACACTTCTTGGATTTTGTCTCAAGCTTTGTTCTATTTTCTTTATCAATATGAACAAATGCTTCACAACCGAAAGTCTTCAAAAATGAGTAGTTTACCTTTTTACCTATCCATGCCTCCTCTGGAATGCTACCATCCAAGGAGCTTGAAGGCCCTTTGTTTATTAAGTAAACAACAATATCTACAACATCTGCCCAAAACTATAAGGGAAACCTTGCATGCAATCTCATACTCCTTGCACGTTCCATGATTGTCATGTTCATCATTTCTGACACACCATTTTCTTATGGTGTTATTGGAACTATATTCTCTCTATGAATCCCATGGTATGAACAATAATTATCAAACTCATTGTTGCAATATTCACCTCCATTATCTGATCTGAAACACTTCAACATTTTTCCTGTCTCGTTCTCAACCAAAGCTTTCCATTTCTTAAAAGTGTCAAAAACATCAGGTTATTTTTAAATGCAATAAACCCAAGTTTTCATAGTTGCATCATCAATAAAAGTAACATAATAACGAGAACCACCAAGAGATGATACATGAGTTGGTCCCCATACATTTGTATGCACAAGCTCTAACTTTTCACTCTTTTTTTCCTTCCCGACTATGAGAAACCTGACTCTCTTTTGTTTTTCATAAACACAGTGCTCACAGAAATCCAAATCAACATGTTTAAGATCTAGCAACAAAATATTTTTGTGGAGTATTTGCATCCCCTTTTCACTCATGTGTCTAAGCCTATGATGCCACAATGTTGTATTCACTCATGTCGAAGCTAAATAGATAGAAGAGTCAACATTACCGGTACATAAATACAATGTACCTATCTTCTCTCATTTCGCTATTACCAAAGATCCTTTAGTGACTTTCCACACCTTTTTTGTAAATGTAGATATACAACCTTCACTTCCCAATTGCCCTACTGAAATTAGATTTATTCTCAAATCTGGAACATGTCTCACCTCTTTCAACAACCATTGGTTTCCATTCTTTAACTTTATTTGTACCTTACCCATTCCAACAATGTTACATGGTTCATCATCACCCAAATAAATTTGTCCATTATCACCTTGAACATAATCTTGAAATGTTTTCCTATGGGGTGTGGCATGAAATGAAGCCCTTGAATCTAATACCCAAGAATTAGTAATATTATATGAAGAAAGAATCAAAGCATCTTGTAACACATCACCTGCTACATTTGCTTCCTGATTTTTCTTTTGTTGTCCATCTCCTTTCTTCTTTGGAGATCTGCAATCTTTCTTGAGATGTCCTTTTTGTTGATGAATGCAGCTATAGGAGACATACTCCAACTTACAAACCTGTGAGATGTGGAATATAGCAGCTATGTGAAGTCTTACTCTCAGCTTACAAACTTGAGAGAAAGCCCCTAATAAAGGGTTCGTGGTTCCAGCCTGGGGCAGGGGCTAGGAATGTATATGGCCTCCTCCATGATGTGAGAGAGAACTCCAGATGACCATCCGATGGAAAAGTGATATGTTGAGTTAGGACATGCCTGTGGTTGAGCACATGGTGAACGTGGGAAATCCAAAAAGCGTTGGTCACATCATCATGAGAATAAGAATGAAGATGATGTGATGGCCTCCTCTGAACAACAACAGAGTTGATGAGAAGACTCCAGATGATCCTCTTGTTGGTGGCAGTCGGAAAGCAGATCTGTAGAGAAGACGTGTCTATGGACGAGCATAGGTGAACGTGTGAGGACCTGGCTCATCTGTGTAATGAAGTGGATCAGGTCCATGGAATCCCTATGGATGTGGCCCCTAGTGGATGAGCACTAGCGGGTGTATCAGATCATTTGTTATATATTGTTCAAGATTCAGACCTACCTGTAACCCTAGTTATTATGTAAAGGGTATAGGTCGGCCCTATGTTAATATGATTAATATAAAGAAGATAATTAATAATGTGAATATTAATTATAATAATAAATATAATAATAAAGTGTATTTTACTTAGAGAGGTTGGCCCTATTGTGCCAATAAGACGCCCTTGCTAATTGGTCAAAGACTAATATAAGTAGGAGATGATTCTCCATTGTAGAATCATATCCTCCTCACATGTTTTGGAAATTTCAGCAAGTACTTCTCTTTGGCAAAGGTGCACACCTCTCTTGGGAGCTAGAGTTTCTAGGGATTAAGAACCCTCTTGTGTGCTAAGTCATTCTTGGTGGTGAAAGGTATTTCTCTTGAAGAATATAGGAAAGGATTTGGCTGGGTTTTTCTCCCTTGTTTGAGAAGGGTTTCCTAGGATATATCTTATGTACTTGTGCATGGTGTTTCTTTTTGTGATCTTGGTTGCTGCAACATTCTTGTTTATGGTTAAGACATGATGAAATTAAATGAACTACATGCTTAACCTAGATTTTGAAAATTCAACATGGTGTCAGAGCATAGGTCTTGAAGATCCCATTGCACAAGCTTTCTCCAGAACATCTACTCTCTCATTTGCATAAATCGTACGACCCTCCTAGGGTTTCCAGAAAATCCGTATGGCCTCCTTTTTCAAAGAAGTTTCACCACTAAAACTTGGACGCTTAGGCTAAAAAAACTTAGAAAGGTATGACCTCCTTCAACGTACCTCCAGCAAGTCTCAGAACTAAATTTCGGGCATTTTCAAAATTTTGACCCTAAGGGCTTCTAGGGTTTTGTCAAAATTCTGCAAAAAATTATGAATCTTATTTCTGAAAATTTCTTGAAAGAAGCTATCATACTTAAAGGCTTATTGTTGGAATTCATAAGCCCAACAAAACCTAAAAGTGCTAGCCTAGCTTAGTCGTTATGTTTTTCTAGCCTAGTTGACAAGGGTTTGTGAAGATGATCAATTTCATGATGGGAAGCAAGCTCAACAACAAACTCTAATGCAATGAAGACATCATCATCTCAGCACTCTCAGGTATGGTTCCTATCAATGAAAACACTTGGCTAATTGACAGTGGTGCTTCCAAGCACATGACCGATATTAGCAATCATTTAACACAATTCATTGAGAAAGAGACACATCTACATGTGGTCCTTGGAGATGATGCTAGATATAACATGAGAGGAGTTGGAACCTCCACCTTCCAACTAGACTCAGATATGCAGCTCAAACTAGAAGAGGTTTTATATGTACCGGGAATGAAGAGAAACCTTGTCTCTATTTCGGCTCTTGAAGACAAAGGTTACAAAATCACTTTCTTAGAAGGGAGAGTCCTTGCATGGCACAAACACTCTCATATCAGCTCTTCTAAAGTAATTGGCATCAGAGACAACAGCCTATACAAGTTGACCATCCAACCAGTTCAAGCCTTATTACATGACACTAACATCCTAAGTGAGCTATGGCATAGAAGGCTTGCTCACATTCATTATAGAGCTCTTCCAGCTCTAAGGAAAATGGTAACAGGTCTACCAGAGATCCAGATCTAGCATGAAGGCGTTTACAAAGGGTATGCCCTTTGTAAAAATGTTAAAGTATCATTTCCTAGCAGTGACAACAGATCCAAGGAAATCTTGGACTTGATCCATTCAAATGTATGTGGGTCAATGATTGTTGCATCCCTAAATGGGTACTTGTACTATGTACTATTCATAGATGACCACTCCAGGAAAACCTGGACCTACTTTCTGAAGAACAAGGATGGAGTCCTTGCCAAATTCCAAGAATTCAAAGCTCAGGTTGAAAACTTGACCGGAAGAAAAATCAAAGTATTGAGATCAGACAATGGAGGAGAATACACCTCAAAATAATTCATCAATTTTTGTATTGAAGCGGGGATCAAGAGGGAGCTCACAGTGTCGTACAACCCTCAACAAAATGGGGTTGTTGAAAGGAAGAACATAACCATCATTGAAGAAACTAAAGAAATGATACATGATTAGAGTCTACCAATGACTCTATGGGCAGAAGCATGTATGACTGCAGTATATGTTCAAAACCGTAGCCCTCATTAGATCCTGAAAAATATTACTTTAGAAGATGCATTCACTAAAGTGAAACCTAAAATCGGACACTTCAGAATATTTGGATGTCCAATGTACCTTCATGTACCTAAAGAAAAGAGTCCAAACTAGAACCTTCAGGAAGGAAAGGTACTTTTGTAGGATACAGTGAATCCTCAAAAGCATACTAAATCTACATCCCAGGACAAGGACAAATTGAAGAAAGAAGAGACGTCACATTTGAAGAAGACGTAGCTTTCTAGAAATTCGGAGAAGCTCAGATGGAAATAGATGGCGAAACAATACCTCCTCCTCATTCAGAAATTCAGAGGGAGATAGATAGTGTTCCAGATGAGCCTACAACACAAATTAATCCAACTCCTCCAGCAGATTCGGTTTCCCCAAGTAATGTACCTAAATACATCACTATTGGACATAAAAGACATGCTTTGGCACAAACGTTAGAAGAAGCAGAAAGACATAAATATCCACAAGGAGCAATTAGAGAAAGCAAGAGACCTAAGAGATTCTCTAGCTACCTTTCAACTATGACTCACATTATTGATTCAGAACCAACCTGTCATGGGGAAGCCTCAGGTGAACAAGTATGGAAAGATGCCATGACTGAAGAATATCAATCTATACTAAAGAATGATGTATGGGATGTTGTCCCAAGGCCAGAAGGGAAGTCCGTAGTGTTGGTAGTGGAGCCTGATTATCTTCCTGATGCAGAGGTCCTTTGCTTTCAGCCGTGTCTATACCCCATGAGTTATTTACACCCCAGAAGTATGTACACTCTTCCACGCAGGGGAGTGCAGAGGGGGGGTACCCCCTCTGCGGGGTCCGGGGGGTCTGGGGGCAAGCGGGCCCCCAACGGGGGTTCGGGGGCGAAGCCCCTGAAGCAAAAATTGCCTTATAAAAGTATATTGTAATTTCATTGTAAATCTGGACCGTTCATCATAAGGTCACAGATCTAACGGTAGAGATTTTGTTAGGGTTTTTTGCCCTAGAAGGCAACCCTCTTTTATGAGGGAAATGTATTGCGGCTATGTATGAGAGTGAATATTGTATTCTGAGAGAGGAGACTGTGAGAGAAAGAAGAGG
>JZKD02S0231393.1:7861-21524 GCA_000966675.3 Picea glauca
CCACTCGCGTTGACTTGTTTTTGGAAGTTTGTCCAACCCCTTGGAGTCAAAACTCCTTTCAGTCGACCTTGTGAGAGACTAAGGGCTTCTAAGGAATAAGGAGCCCACCTTATTGTGTGCCCCTTAGAAACATTCATGAGAAACTATCTCAGTCTTCCCTCACGACATTGTGGACCACCTAAACTAGGTAATCGTTAACCTACAGTTATGGCCACGACGAGAGTGCTAGTAGGTTGTGATAGGGATGTTTCCATCCCTCTCCCTCAGTATATGGTTTTCTGTGCAAGGTTCCTTTACTCCTTATGTGAGTCAGATTAGAAAGCATTTTCAAGCCTGCATCCACGAAAAAAAAAAATAAAAAAATTTCCATATGTATAAATCATACTAAAATCCATCATACATCATATGTGAATAATAATGAAATACTCAAACAATAAAATCCACTCCCTGACTCAATTTGGAGTCCAAGGAATCCCTTTGATGCCACCGACATCCATAACCTGCCATGTGTCCTGCACACTCAGGACGACTTGTCAAAAGCACATGTCAACACACATATATATACATCAAAAAAATCAAGCAACTATAACACCTCAACATCATCATATATAACCCATAATTTGAATGAAATCACAATGTTGCATACCCTTATCACTTGCAAGAAAGTGCCCTCAAAGAATAAGTCAATAATAGTATGCTCAATAGAGCAGGATGTTACATACACCCCCTCTTGTTTTAAACTTCATCCCGAAGTTTGTAAAGTATATGTAAAAACAAGTAAATAAATTTATCTAATAGATCTATATGTCTAATTTATCAAACAAGTAATGAAATTGTTGACGCATCTCGTATGTGTCCTCCTAGGTAGCTGAGTGTGGACTAAAATTGTTCCACTGGACCTTGACCTGATCGATTACTCAATGCCGTAGCTGTCAAATGTGATGGTCCATAATGCGGATTGGCTCTGCCATGAGAGCACCCTCATCTGAAATCTGCAAGGAACTCATGTCAATAACATGTGAAGGGTCACTAATATAATGTCTCAAAATAGATACATGAAAACCATCGTGCATATGCCTCAAAGAATCAGGAAAGGCTAGTCGATAAGCCACAAGTCCCTTCTTTTCCACTACTCCGAAGGGTCCCACAAACCTATGAGAGAGTTTATAACCCTTTATAAACTTGATCAAACTCTTTCGTGGTTTTCCCGCAAAAATACTCTATCTCCAACTTCATAACTGCGGTCAACGCGATGCGCATCAACATAACTCTTCTGTCGATCTTATGCTTCTTTAATCCTCTATCTGATTGATTTCATCTGTTCTTCCATTACTTGAATCACTTCTTCTCCTACTAGTACCGTGTTCTCAATTCGATCCCAACTTATTGGTGTCCGACATAGTCTCCCATAAAGAAACTCAAACGACGCCATATTAATCGTACTTTGATAGTTATTGTATGTAGATTATACTAGTGGTAAGAATTCCTCCCAATGTTTCTGTTGGTCCATTAGATACATACAAAAAATATCCTCCAAAATATGGTTTTTCCTTTTTGTTTACCCGTTTGTCTCTCGGTGATAAGTTGTGATAAAGTTTAATTGTGTTCCCAAAGCCTCTTGGAAACTGGTCCAAAACCATTCTGTAAACACCGATCCTTGATTGGATATGATTATTTTTGGCACCCTATGTAATCTCACAATCTCAGTGACAAATACTCTAGTTATGTCAGGTACCTGATACGTTGTATGCACTAGAATAAAGTGTGCACTCTTTGTCAGAGTGTCAACTACCACAAAAATTGAACCGTGTTTTCTTTCCGTTAGTGGCAATCCAACAATAAATTCCATCGAAATGACTTCCCATTTCGATTCAAGAATAGTGTGTGGTTGTAACAATCCTACTGGATGTCTATGGTCAGCCTTCGCTTGCTGACATTCTAGACATCTCACCATGTAACTAATTATGTGTTCTTTCATTCCCTTCTAGAAGAATACATTCTTAAGATCCACCTTCATCTTTGTGACTCCCGGATGAGCCATGTATATTGCTCGATGTGCTTCACTTAAGATAAAAATTCTTAGTTCGTCATTATTTAGTACACAAATCCTTCCGTCAAATCTAAAAAATCCATCGTTGTCTAGTGGATAACCTTCATACTTAGGTACCATCATGGTATCTCATCCAATATTACTCTTAACTTCTTTATACCAGTCATCGTCGACTTGTAAAATTATAATATTTTCTCGAAGATTCGTCTTAAGAGGTAATACTGAAAATATGTGTGGTCTCCTACTCAATGCCTCTGCCACTCGGTTCATAGTTCCTTTAATGTAAGTAATTTTAAAATCATATTCGCTAAGTAATTCTGACCAATCCCTTTGTCATGCATTCAGGTCACTTGTGTAAAAATATGTTGCAATCCACAGTGATCTGTCTTTAATTTGAATTTGCATCCAATCAAATAATGTCTCCATACTCTCAAGACATAAACAATAGCTAATAGCTCCAAGTCATGTGTTGTGTAGTTCTCTTCATGCTTTCTCAATTTTCATGAAATGTAAGCGATCACTTGACCGTCTTGCATCAAAACTCTGCCTAACCCTTCCTTGTATGTGTCTATGCATACCAAGAACTCCTTGTCCATGTCAGGGAATTTTGGTATCGGTGTTTTCATTGACAACTCTTTGAGCCTTTGAAATGCTTCCATGCATTTCTCAGTCCACAAGAACTTCTTGTTCTTCTTCTGCAATTCCATGATTGGATTTTCTATCTTTGAAAACCCTTCTAAAAATCGTCGGTAATATCCTGCTAAACCCATAAAACTGCATACTTTGTGTACATTCGTTGGTGCTGGCCATTCCATAATAGCCTCCAATTTCGTTGAGTCCACAATGATACCTTCTCTGGATATGATATGTCCCAAGTAGTGAATCTTAGATTGGTAAAGAGAGCATTTTGATAGCTTCCCGTACAATTTGTTTTCTTTTAGTCATTGCATGACCAACCTCAAGTATTCATCATGCTCTTCCTTCGTCTGAGAATAAATCAATATGTCATCAATAAAAAATTGAACAAAATTGTCCAAGTATTCATGGAACACCCCATTCATCAAACTCATGAATACCCCCGGGGCATTTGTCAATCCGAACAGTAAAACTATAAACTCATGGTGTACAAATCTCGTCTTAAACGCGTTCTTAGGGATATATTCTTCTTTAATCTATAACTGGTGATATCTCGATCTCAAGTAAATCTTCAAAAATACAGTTGCTCCCTTCATCTGATCAAACAAATAATCTATCCTAGGTAATAGATACTGGTTCTTGATCGTTTCTTTATTCAACTGACGATAGTCAATACAAAGTCTCCATGATCCATCCTTCTTTCTCATGAAAATAATTGGTGCACTCCAAGGTGACACACTTGGATGAATAAGTCTCAAATCCGACAATTCCTTCAATTTCATTTTCAACTCCTGTAATTCAAGAGTTGACATCCAGTAAGGAGTCCTTGCAATAGGTTCAGTTCCTGGTTTCAAGTCTATTGTAAACTCCAACTCTCTTTCGAGCGGTAAACCAGGTAACTCATCTGGAAATACATCTGCAAACTCTTGCACTATATGAAGGTTTTCTAGTCCTTTCGTCTCACCCTTTTCATTCAAAAATAAGATTGCATATAGTCTACATCCCTTGCACATACTCTTATGAAATTGTAGGGAAGAAATGAACCTAAAGGACAGTCCCTGGTTTCTTCCTACAATCACTCTACTTTGTCCCACATCATCCGTCAAACTTAACCATTTCATCTTACAGTTAAGTATCGCATCATGCAATTCCAACCAATCCATATCGATCACTAAGTCATAATATCCTAAGATCATGACATAAATATCTACCTTTGTTACAAAGTATCCCAAGTTAAGGCTACAACATGTAACCTTTCCTCCAACCTTTTGTTTGGCACACAATGCCATTTCTACGCACTTGAACTTGTCCTGCTCGATTGCCTTTACCTTAATTCTATTTAGCGCTACACTAGAGATGAAGCTCTCTATAGTACCTGGATCTATCAATATATTGTATTTTTGGTCTGCGATTGTACCTGACATCTCTAGCATCGTGGATTGATGCTTAGCCTGGCGGTTGTTCACCGCTGCATGTATTCTGTGGTCTTTCCCCAAATCTCCAATTGTAGTGGGTCTTGATGATCTAGCCGCTCTAGCCTTCTCAATCAGACAGTATTGTTGGTAATGTGGCTCACCACATGTCCAACATCTAGTCTTTGGTCCAGTGCTCCTGGTCCCCTAAGAAGAATTTGTTGGTCTAACAACCTATGATCCCAATCGATTCTATTGAACAAGCCTAAATTGTTGATGTGGTTGACGTTGTTGTTGCTATGTGTTATATTATTTGCATGTGTGTGTGTGGGCATGTCAGATTCAAAAATTGCATTTGACGATCCCAACTTCCTTATCTCTTTGTGTCGTGTGCGTCAGGCACTTTCCTAGGAGGGTCCCAGGGGGGCAAGTATGCCCCCCTGGTTACGCGCATCGCCCCCAAATTTTTTTTGGGCGTTTTTTTCTATTTTAGAGGATTTTGCTATTTTTAGCAGTTTTCTAAATTGATCCTGGATTAAGGGATTAGGGTTTAGTTAGCTACGGAATACCTAAAAAATTGTATATATTGTATGATGAATGGTGAAATTAATACAATAAAGAGTTGAAAGGTGAGACACGAAGGAAGGCTGGTTTTCTCCCGATTAAGGGTTTCCAGTGTAAATCTCTGTGTACTATGTGTATGAGCCATTGATTAATTTCTATTTTTCTTAGGAATCTGTATGCATTGCTTTACTTCAGAGGTTTAAAACTTACACTATTGTCCTCTGTAAGGAGTCCTCTATTGAGGAGTATGTCTTCGTGGTGTCATAAACATCGTTCCTCTAAGCGTATCTCGATGCCATGCAATATGTATGGATGGTGCATGATGTTGTTGCGCTCATGATGACGTCTGTCCATTCTGTCTAGAAGGATTCCTTCCCTGACCCCCATTATTCAGCTCTTCCTTGGCTATGAGGGCCTTCTGAACCGCATCATGCAAATTATGAGGCATTAATATCCTCACCTTTGGATGAATGTTGGAGTTAAGGACAAACACAAACTTCTTGACCTTCAACTTCTTCGTGTTCAAATGTGGAGCATACCTAATTAGCTCCATGAATATGGACTCATAATCTAGAACCGTATGACCTCCCTGTCATAAGGATTTAAACTCATTAAGATGACGCTCAATTAATTCTTCGGACAAATACCTCTCCCGAAACCATTCCTAGAAAATTTCCCATGACACGTCTTCGACGACCATGTTTAGTTGAGGTAGGAGCGTCTTTCACCATAGAATAACACTCCCCTTCAACTGAAATAACACCATGTGTAATTTCATGTTGGAGGTTTAATCACGAAGTGTGAAGCACATCACCATGTTCTCCAACCATGCCTCGGAGGCAAATCCATCGTGAGAACCCTAGAACTCGAGAAATTTCATCTTCTTGAGTTCTCAGTGTATGCTACTACTACCAATTGGGGCGCACTGTGAACCCTCATTGGGTACAGATGCTCTGCCCTCATCTCTATCTAGGAGGTTTATCAATGCCTCTGACATCCTCTCGAAGGATCTCATCATACTTACTACAACTCCCACGACAATCTTCTCTTTCTCAACATTATGCTCATCTTCCTAGGGGCTAGACCTTTCGGTCATGGATGCTATCGAAGGTGTCACACCTATTCCCCCAACATCGAGTCGTCTACTTCCGCTACATCCTCTAATCATGATTACCTGCAATAGCAATTTCAAATTTTTATTAGCAATCTAATTCAATCAATTCATTTAACACAACTGATGGCGTAACAATCCAATATCACAGGGTTGAAACTAATATGATACCATATGTAACAACCCCTTTGTTACGTCATAACCAATTGATAACAGTAATCATTTTGTTTTTCTTTTGAAACATTAATACATTAAGAAAACATCATTAGAACAAGTTAAACATGATATCAACATACTTTAGTCATACGTAGTCTAATTCATTTATCTCAGTGCATGACTAGAGATGGATGGAATGTCAATGTATTAACGATCTACCACATCCCATAATTATCACATATAACAAGACTAAAACATCATGATCCTTCAAGATCAACCACAACCAGTTTCATCACACAACACCATTTCTTCTAACAAAATAAATCATCATACAAGGAAATCAAGAATATCTACCCATGTAATCTACCTGCAAGGTTAGGACCTCCAAGACACATAATCAATGCTCAAGTCCATAATTCATCGCATTGATTTTGACCACTTAAGGTCTTAGGACTAGTGACTGTTCTGAGGAACAAGGAAGTATCTAATTCCCATATTTTTAGTCCAAACCAAACATCAATTAAGTTACCAATATACTTAGTTATATTTTCTTCAACACATAAAAATMTAGTCACATGATCASCATTTCATAATGCCCAATGCATATTATTACAATAATTCATCATATTATTCAATTAAGGGATAGGAAGTAATTTTGGTAAAATCAAGGCAATAAACTTAAAYAGTAAAAAAAAGTCCCTTAAATAAACAATCTATCATCTATGACAATCTCAATATTACTCATGTCTACCTGGAATAAGTGTGACCACCCTACAACGTACAACAAATTAGTTAGATATCCAATCTAAATAACAAGTTAAAAGAGGAAGAGAAAAGCAGAGAAAATCTCTCAGCACAAGGTAGAACCATAAGCCTACTCTATACCTTGGTGAACCAATAGATACTGTGAAGAAGAAAAGAATGTAACCAAAAGAAAGTCTGTTCTAAGATTTAATTAATGATTTTTCTGTAAGGAACTTGAAGTTCCTTTTCCGGGTGTCACAGTGAAAAACAACTAGATCCAAATCCAAAAGTATGTAGATAGACTCCTTTAGAGACCAAATCTCAAAAGAACAACACCTGGTATGCACTGGGACCCTCTCAAGTCGGGCCTAGGTATCAACTTTCGAAAGAATGAAGTTGAGGAGAAACAATGTGAATTTACACAGGGGAGGCGCAAGAAAACAGTCAACCATCAGTGACCAATGCTTAGTAGCTGTCAAATTTGGGAGTTGCAGAGGAGGATCGTTGGATCAACATCCGATTAAGTCTCAATCATCAGATCTTAGTAAGGGTATATCAACGATGGGGAGCCATTGTGGGATCAAAAGGTTGAGTTAACGTTCGTGCAATTTTTGGTTCCGCAATCCGCACACATCATCAATCGTCACCTACAATTAGTTCAAAGGTTGGCATCGATCCCACTATCAACGAGCGGTTTCTATTGTGGAATTTAGGAAAGGGTTTAAACATTGTGCTAGTCGAGACTCTGCAATTCCTCCTATCCATCTATCTTCATGATCTATTTAATCACAACCATCAAAATGTACCATCGATTAAGACTCAAGGAGTTGAGCTAAGGTCTTAGATCTCGGTCATACGAAGGGAGGACAGAGTCCCTTCGGGCTAGTTTACTATGCCCTGAAGCCTGAATACCGAGGTGGATCTACACCATGGATCAATGACAAATTCTAGCCATTGGATCCATAATAATTCAAAGATTTGGCGAGTTTGAGTTCACAACAGATAATAGTTGAAAAACCCTGAAGCTCAGACGTCTCAGAGTGAAGGACAATCATAGATCTAAAGAACGATCACAGGTTGTTAGATATATGAGCCTATGTTCTTCAATGGTTCGGTAATTCGCTACTTCGACACAACTAGAGTCAATAGGTTTAAGGTGAAGGAACTCCCGGAGTCTCGAATTCCGGAGTAAATACTCACTGTTAAGGCTGGTTACACGAGTCGTGTGGATGAAGTTTGTTTGGTGAGAAAGGTCTCGAAATTCTAGAACCCATATTTAATCTCGATCGTTGTCGAAGGTTTAACAAGCATCGTTAGGTATATGGGTTCAACCTTCGAAAATT
Source organism: Picea glauca (assembly GCA_000966675.3). Lineage (NCBI taxonomy): Eukaryota > Viridiplantae > Streptophyta > Pinopsida > Pinales > Pinaceae > Picea > Picea glauca. The sequence goes on from JZKD02S0231393.1 coordinate 15,878, forward strand.
CGGAGGAAACATGAGTTGCAACATCCAAAACCTCTGAAGCCCGGAACCCCAAAGTTTCATATGGTCGTAGATCTGTGCGAGGTGTGGGAACCATTGATCCCTTAGTTATTCATAATTCATCTGTCCAACAAGGTTAAGAGGTAATTGTTAAGGATTACGAAGACCCCAAAGTTCTGAACTCTCAGAGTAAACATCATCTGTATATCTAGCGATCGATTGAGGATCATTATATCCGAGTGTCGTAGTCCTTCGGAGGTTTGACAGTTTGACACTCTAGAGGAAAAAGGTTTGTTGTTGCAAAAGCGAGGAAACTCATGGATTTACGAACTCCAGAGTAGATGTCAATCGTTAATCAAGGAGAAAGTTCAGTCATTAGATTAGTTTACTAAATGTTGATGGGAGAAGGTGGGGTAGGGTTAACCTACAAATGTTGGTCAACTTAGCTCATGACTGGATTCGATCGATTAACACTTCGGGAGAAAGGAAGGTAGAAGTTTAAGAAACTCTAGAGCACAGGAGTCCCAGAACTCCAAATAGCACCCTTTGGTCAACACTGGGTTCTAGCCCCTGGTCACATGCCTAACTTGTTTAAGGAAATGGGATAATGCCCAGGAGTGAAGCAAGTAAAAATTTATAAGTCTAGAGACCTTTGCACAGACATCCTAAGATCCTGAAGTTTGAAAATTATTTACTCTAGCACATGGATTCCTTGTTACTAATAACTTGCGTTAACTAAGGATTTTAACCAAAGAAACACAATAATTTCAGATTAAACAAACCATCGAGGATCCACCATTTGATAGAAATGAAATATCATGAACTTAAAACAAAAAGTTATGGTACAAGTTTAGATCCAATATGCCTCTTGACAGAGAACCCATCATTAGAATTGATTTGGATTTTAAATGAATTTCAACAAGGAAACTCATGAGATAATTTCAGAACTAACTCCATGGTTTACCAATGAAAAAATCACTGATGAATTTCCGAAATAACTTCAACTGAAAACTCTGCTCACACATACTTCACTTATGGATGAAAATTCAGACCTTAACATAGAATAATTACCATAAAATTCACATTTTACAATGAGGATCATGATGTTCATAATTAGGGTTTATAAAACATAAGGAATTACAATGAAAGTTTAAAACATAACCACTATAAATATTATTCATTTGATAGCAAATCTTTTGATAGCAAATGTAACCATTGGAATTCAGGATTTTCAGGGATGCTACAGAGACCCTATTAGTCCAACATGGTTCTACACTAATGCTACAAATAAATTTAGAATAAAAATACCAGGANAGTAAAAAAAAGTCCCTTAAATAAACAATCTATCATCTATGACAATCTCAATATTACTCATGTCTACCTGGAATAAGTGTGACCACCCTACAACGTACAACAAATTAGTTAGATATCCAATCTAAATAACAAGTTAAAAGAGGAAGAGAAAAGCAGAGAAAATCTCTCAGCACAAGGTAGAACCATAAGCCTACTCTATACCTTGGTGAACCAATAGATACTGTGAAGAAGAAAAGAATGTAACCAAAAGAAAGTCTGTTCTAAGATTTAATTAATGATTTTTCTGTAAGGAACTTGAAGTTCCTTTTCCGGGTGTCACAGTGAAAAACAACTAGATCCAAATCCAAAAGTATGTAGATAGACTCCTTTAGAGACCAAATCTCAAAAGAACAACACCTGGTATGCACTGGGACCCTCTCAAGTCGGGCCTAGGTATCAACTTTCGAAAGAATGAAGTTGAGGAGAAACAATGTGAATTTACACAGGGGAGGCGCAAGAAAACAGTCAACCATCAGTGACCAATGCTTAGTAGCTGTCAAATTTGGGAGTTGCAGAGGAGGATCGTTGGATCAACATCCGATTAAGTCTCAATCATCAGATCTTAGTAAGGGTATATCAACGATGGGGAGCCATTGTGGGATCAAAAGGTTGAGTTAACGTTCGTGCAATTTTTGGTTCCGCAATCCGCACACATCATCAATCGTCACCTACAATTAGTTCAAAGGTTGGCATCGATCCCACTATCAACGAGCGGTTTCTATTGTGGAATTTAGGAAAGGGTTTAAACATTGTGCTAGTCGAGACTCTGCAATTCCTCCTATCCATCTATCTTCATGATCTATTTAATCACAACCATCAAAATGTACCATCGATTAAGACTCAAGGAGTTGAGCTAAGGTCTTAGATCTCGGTCATACGAAGGGAGGACAGAGTCCCTTCGGGCTAGTTTACTATGCCCTGAAGCCTGAATACCGAGGTGGATCTACACCATGGATCAATGACAAATTCTAGCCATTGGATCCATAATAATTCAAAGATTTGGCGAGTTTGAGTTCACAACAGATAATAGTTGAAAAACCCTGAAGCTCAGACGTCTCAGAGTGAAGGACAATCATAGATCTAAAGAACGATCACAGGTTGTTAGATATATGAGCCTATGTTCTTCAATGGTTCGGTAATTCGCTACTTCGACACAACTAGAGTCAATAGGTTTAAGGTGAAGGAACTCCCGGAGTCTCGAATTCCGGAGTAAATACTCACTGTTAAGGCTGGTTACACGAGTCGTGTGGATGAAGTTTGTTTGGTGAGAAAGGTCTCGAAATTCTAGAACCCATATTTAATCTCGATCGTTGTCGAAGGTTTAACAAGCATCGTTAGGTATATGGGTTCAACCTTCGAAAATTCGGAGGAAACATGAGTTGCAACATCCAAAACCTCTGAAGCCCGGAACCCCAAAGTTTCATATGGTCGTAGATCTGTGCGAGGTGTGGGAACCATTGATCCCTTAGTTATTCATAATTCATCTGTCCAACAAGGTTAAGAGGTAATTGTTAAGGATTACGAAGACCCCAAAGTTCTGAACTCTCAGAGTAAACATCATCTGTATATCTAGCGATCGATTGAGGATCATTATATCCGAGTGTCGTAGTCCTTCGGAGGTTTGACAGTTTGACACTCTAGAGGAAAAAGGTTTGTTGTTGCAAAAGCGAGGAAACTCATGGATTTACGAACTCCAGAGTAGATGTCAATCGTTAATCAAGGAGAAAGGTCAGTCATTAGATTAGTTTACTAAATGTTGATGGGAGAAGGTGGGGTAGGGTTAACCTACAAATGTTGGTCAACTTAGCTCATGACCGGATTCGATCGATTAACACTTCGGGAGAAAGGAAGGTAGAAGTTTAAGAAACTCTAGAGCACAGGAGTCCCAGAACTCCGAATAGCACCCTTTGGTCAACACTGGGTTCTAGCCCCTGGTCACATGCCTAACTTGTTTAAGGAAATGGGATAATGCCCAGGAATGAAGCAAGTAAAAATTTATAAGTCTAGAGACCTTTGCACAGACATCCCAAGATCCCGAAGTTTGAAAATTATTTACTCTAGCACATGGATTCCTTGTTACTAATAACTTGCATTAACTAAGGATTTTAACCAAAGAAACACAATAATTTCAGATTAAACAAACCATCGAGGATCCACCATTTGATAGAAATGAAATATCGTGAACTTAAAACAAAAAGTTATGGTACAAGTTTAGATCCAATATGCCTCTTGACAGAGAACCCATCATTAGAATTGATTTGGATTTTAAATGAATTTCAACAAGGAAACTCATGAGATAATTTCAGAACTAACTCCATGGTTTACCAATGAAAAAATCACTGATGAATTTCCGAAATAACTTCAACTGAAAACTCTGCTCACACATACTTCACTTATGGATGAAAATTCAGACCTTAACATAGAATAATTACCATAAAATTCACATTTTACAATGAGGATCATGATGTTCATAATTAGGGTTTATAAAACATAAGGAATTACAATGAAAGTTTAAAACATAACCACTATAAATATTATTCATTTGATAGCAAATCTTTTGATAGCAAATGTAACCATTGGAATTCAGGATTTTCAGGGATGCTACAGAGACCCTATTAGTCCAACATGGTTCTACACTAATGCTACAAATAAATTTAGAATAAAAATACCAGGACCGAAGAATGTTGCGTGTTGAAGATGCCTTCAAGTCTTGCGCTCCCTCCCTTCCTTCGCTTGCTAATCACTGAGACTTCACCGGTACCTACCAACCAATGCTAGGGGTACTCTTCTTCCCCCTTAACCCCCCGAGATGAAAATGGGACAAGCATAGAAACCAGAACAAAATAGATTCTAGGCTTGTCTCGCAAAGAAGAGCTACCACTCTTTTCACCGGCCTGGAGTCCCAACTCTCACAAGTAAACCACAGTCAATCAAAAAATCGGCAGCATAACAAATTTTCCCAAAATTTCCCTCCACTTCCCTTCTGCATCAATTTCTTTATAGAATTCTCCTCACGGGCATCTGTCCCTCATGCATAACTAATTAATTTTTAATAATTTAGTTATAGGATTATTCATCCACTACATGTGTCACATTCTCCCTAGGTTGCACACGTAATTTCTCTTTTGTTTTTTGTTTTTTATTTAAAAGCCCCTTTTCCTCAGATTTCCCCATGTGTTCTTAATTCCCTCTTAGTTGTCTCTTGGTTCCCCAATCCCCTTAATTAATGGGTGTCTCCTAACTAGGTTTTACTTAGAGTTGGATTAGGAGTCTTCTTAGTTAGGATAGGGTTGGTTGACTCAAATTCTATTCTATGCACAACCCATTCTCTCAAGTTGTAATTATTTCTAAATAAGGATTTCCTTTTAATAATTTCCTACACCATTGTCCATTTTATAAATTCTTTAGGTCTTTACTTACTATTTCCTAACATTTGATTTCCTTCAAATCTTTACTCATGTCACAATTCAATTAGTCCCTTTATTCAAAACTTAGATTTCGACTTAGAGTTTTGGTTGGATTTAATAATTAATAATCTATTGTTTAATTAATTATTTTAATCCAAAAAGGTCTAATCATTCCAGTGCTTTCTAGGCCACCTATGTTTATTGACTAAGTTTTAGTTGTGTGACGTGCCCTTCAAGATGCATCTTCATTCTCCAAGGGTGTCACTCGCGTTGACTTTTTTTTGGAAGTTTGTCCAACACCTTGGAGTCAAAAATCCATTTGGTCAACCTTGTGAGAGACTAAGGGCTTCTAAGAAATAAGGACCCTTCCTTATTGCGTGCCCCTTAGAAACATTTGTGAGTGAATGTCTCAGTCTGCCCTCATGACATCATGGACCACCCAAACTAGGTAATCATTAACCTACCGTTCTGGCCACAGAGGGAGTGCTAGTAGGATATGATATGGATGATGCCACTCTTCTCCCTCAATATTTGGTTTTCTGTGCAAGGCCCCTTTACTCCTTATGTGAGTCAGATTAGCAAGCATCGTCAAGCCTACATCCACTGACAAAAACAATGTCAAAAATACATATATATAAATCATACTAAAATCCATCATACATCATATGTGCATAATAATGAAATACTCAAGCAATACAATCCACTCCCTGACTCAATCTGGAGTCCAAGGAATCCCTTTGATGCCACCGACATCCATAACCTGTCATGTGTCCTGCACACTGTTAAGCCCTAATATTGGCTCATTACCCCTTAATTGGGGCATATTATATTAGTAATGTTATTTTATTTATGTCGGCTTTAGGCCATTAGTTGTAATTATACCTCCTAGT
>JZKD02S0231404.1:0-12721 GCA_000966675.3 Picea glauca
CACAATTTTTCATCTTATTTACGCCGGTGCGGAGTTAAAATAAAAAATTTAGAATTTTTGATTGCATGTGTTTCCATCCTGTTTGCGTCCTGCACAAAATATCTGTGCCTGCTACTGTTTTTTGTTACAAGTGGTCGGGCGTTTGACAAGTGTTTTTATGTCCGAGATCATTTGGTTTTGGGGAGCAACCCTTCAAAAGGAACAAAACGGCCAAAAGAGGGCCATATACAAGTGGTTGGCCAATTTTTTTGTAAATCTATAATATAAAATTAAGTCATACAAACAAACACAAAATATACATATAAAAAATAAAAAGTATAAAACAATTATAGAAATTATAATAATGCCATGGAATTTTTAAATTTGGATAATATGAAGAAGCAAAATCCTTAAATTTGTTGGGCTATTATCTCTTTATTAAAGCCAAAAATGCAACATCCAAGAGGGCATTAAATTGAAAATGGTGGAGTGGTGTTATATGAGCACTTACCAACAAAATTATTCAGATCCAAGCTTTAATGAACAAGGTATATATGAATTAAACATGTCATATCCTTGTGTTATAACATAAATTGTCACTTCAGATTGTTGATCCAGGTGGGTCATCCACCTTTTTCACTGAATCAACATTTCAAGTATATAGTTTTGATAAATTATGATATTCACCCTTTTGATGGGGAATGGAATGTAATTCCATTTTCATTTGTTAATTACAAACATCATGTAATGATTTCTTAGTGATCTTATGTATATGCTTACAACATAGCATTAATGCATGAGATCCTAGTATTTTACATGTCTATGGCATTTTATAAACTTAGACTAATTTATCCCACATGCATCATGGGAATTGTTCTCTTGTCACTCTCTCATATATAATTGAGGTGAAGAAGGTCCTTTAAGCATGTAATGGAGTGTGATGTAAAGCTTGTTGTGAATGAAATTTAGCCAACATCTCTTTTCTTTTCAGAGATAAGCTACCCCATTCTGGCAGTTTGTGTTCTACAGTGCTTTTCTGTGTTATATGCTATATTTTTGTTTTTGTCTCATTTCATTCTTAGCATAATCTAAATAGAGATTTGGTTCTCGAGCTAGTTTCACTCGAGGACAACTAATCTCGCTAGCTCAAGTGACTTCCCATGGCAGAAAAAAAGAGAGATGACAGAGCAAGAGATCCTTTAAAGACGTTGCTTAAGGAAGCCCTCGTGCGGCAGAGGAACGAGATGATGGACAACTTCACTCAGATCCTTCAAAGACTATCGATGGCAGTGATCAATGAATCTTTGACAAGCAACCATTTCAGAGGTGTGACACCCTTCAAGGTACAAGTCAATTTTGATATCCCCTTATTTGAAGGACATATAGATGCAGATGCTTTAGAAAAATGGTTGAATCTACTAGAAGGTTATTACTCTGTCCAAAATTTCTTCGATAGTGAAAATATCACCTTCGCACTCCTTAAATCCGTTCCCCATGTCAGAGCTTGGTGGGAAAGTTACTGGGAGAGGTACACCGCGAATGAATCTACACCATTTAGGAGAGAACCCACTTGGGAGGCCTTTGTAGATGCCCTAAAGGAGGATTTCTACCCTGTTGGAAACTATGATGACCAGTACATGAGATGGACGAATTTGCATCAGAAAAGAGATCATATAATGCCAGAGTACACTAACATCTTTCATACCTTGCACTCAAAGCTAGGTATCAAAGACTCCGAGCAGAACCTGGTTTTGAAGTATCGCAATGATCTGCAAAGGTACATTGAAACAAAGATGGATTTCTTAGACATCTCCTCACTGGGAGATGTTTATCGCTGTGCAGTCAAAATTTAGAAGAAATTCAAGTAGCAGAGTAAGTGGGAGTTCAGGTTTGAAAATACACCACAACATAATCATGGCAAAGGCAACCCTAATTCAAATAAAAAAGGACAAAGAAAGGAATGCCAACCTTAAGAGATCCAATCTAAGACGCAATCAAAGAAGGGTAACGTGAAGTCTAAGAAAGACACCAGAAAGTGGTGTGAGTTCCACAACATCCCCTAGCACAACAGCAATGAATGTCACTCGAAACAATCATTGGTGGCCGAGATCAAAGAAAAAGAATCAGAACCTAACTTGGACTCTGATTCAAATCACAATAAAGGGAAATAGATCATCGATGCAGAACCCACTGCTACCATCGCAACCAAAACAATACAACCAGAAGAACTAGAGGAGTTTGAGGAGGGGGAGCGCCTTTTCCACTCACAAATGTGAGTAAAGGGGACCCCACTACATTTCATTGTTAACAGTGGGAGTCAGAAGAACCTAATCTCAGCCAAGGTTGTCAAGAGATTGAAGTTGCCAACGATGCCACACCCCCAACTATACACCATTAGATGGTTGAGCCGGGGACAAGACATCTGTGTCAGCCAATAGTGTTTCATGTCCTATGGCATCAAGCCCTTCAAGGATGAAGTAGTGTGTGATGTTTCCTGGTGTTCTTTTAGTACAACCATATATGTGGAAACATCATGCTATCTATGAGTCTTGGCCCCGCAGTGTCATTGTTACTCTGAGAGGTCAGCTCTACAGGGTACCAAAAGTAGCTCCAACTACTGCCACTTCATTGATCTCAGAAAAACAATGCCACAAAGTAATCTCTCAGACCACAAAGTTTTCCCTCTTCATGATCCAGTCAAATGGTGAAAAAAATGTCACTACGACCACTAAAACCTCGTCCCAAGACGTTTGATCTTGCAGAAGTAGGTCAACAAGATTATAGAGGAGAAAAAAGAGAATGAGAGTCTTTCATATGTTCAACATAGCTCTATTGGTCGTGACCCTTTTCAGGTGTGCTTATGGTTCCAACCATTAGCCCCCAATATTGATATAGCTCTTCTTGCTACATCTTCACTAACAGAGTCCTCCCACATTCAAACCAAGGTAGATAATCCAACTAGATATGTTGAATAGATCCAACACCTCCAGTAGGTTCATGACATCCGTCCACAAGAAAAGTACAAGAAGAACATCTACTTCAACAAGGCAAGCAACTCACCAAGGTTCAAATTCAACATAAATTTCTCCATCTCCCGAGGGAACTTGACGCAATGGGGACCATTGCTTCCTAAGGGAGGAGGAATGATCCAGGTGGACCTTGGTGGACATCCACCTTTTCTACTGAATCAACATTTCAAGCATATGGTTTTGATAAACCATAATATTCATCCTTTTGATTGGTAATGCAATGTAATGCCATCTTTATTTGTTAATTACAAACATCATGTAAGGATTTCTTAGTGGTCTTATGTACATGCTTACAACATAACTTTAATGCATTGGATCCCATTAGAACTCTGTAGTTAAGCATGTTTGCGCTAGAGTAGTATTGGGATGGGTGACCACCCGGAAAGTCCTAGTATTTTTACATGCCTATGGTATTTTATAAACTTAGACTAATTTATCCCACATGCATCATGGGAATTGTTCTCATCTCACTCTTTCATATATAATTGAGGTGAAGGAGGCCATTTAAGTATGAAATGGAGTGTGATGTAAAGCTTGTTGCAAATGAAGCCTATCTTATTCATTAATAGAAGTTGGGTTTCACTATATTTTTGTGTTATATGCTATATTTTTGTTTTTGTCTCGTTTCATTCTCGGCATAATCCAGATCAATTGTATTTGTGACATGACCTAGTTCATTCCTCATCTTGCAAACCTTAATCCCATTCTATTTCATTAAAATAATCTCAAAAAATGCAAGTCATCCATGCGCAACTCACATACATATGGTATTCATCTATGTACAACTCGAGTAGATACACTATTTACTAGTGTGCAAATCGTATACATCCCAATTTTGGGAAAATAAAAATATTACGTACTTTTGGGTGGGGTTTACGGGTTTTCCCGGTCCTAAACCTCCAATTTCCCATATACAACGGAATGTAACCATCTCAACCTCTTTATTATGGTATGTAAGCACCTATGGGGGTGTAGATGAGAGGATCCAACCTTGGTGCAAGAACGTGTTGTCAGTTTGCAAGCTTCCTTATTCTCTGAATCTCTGAGAAGTATCCCTTGATTTGGAAATTTACTTTCCAGTATCTCATCCTCTCTCCTATATGATTGTTGGGTGTGTTCCTATCCCTTTTGGATCATGTGAGGAAGTACTCCATTGTTGAGTTGATGCCTGAAGAGTTCAATGGAGGAACTTAGGCGGTTGGTTTCAAGGTAGTGTCATCAGTCAGAATCAGGTTGTAACTCACATATTCATGTGGATTAATAAAAGAGCTCTCTATCCCTCTAATCTATGTACAATTATGTTTAATTAGTTCTTATATGTTCAATTTGTTTTTCATATCTAGATTTACATATTGCATTTATAATTTAATTTGATAGCTATCTTGCTACAATATATACTTGGTTTATTTTGCAGGATGGTAGAGACAAAGGCATGGAGCAATTCAAAGGTCGAGAGAGAGGATCTTCATCAAACAAGGTACGTGATTCTTATTTCTCTCTTCTAAGTAATCATTTCTTCATTGATTTGTATATTGGGGGATAGGTTCAGTATTTTAGACATGGTTATGATTTGTTGTGACATAGACCCAAGGTCATAGGGTAGAAAATCCAGTAACAAAATTGGTGACCATACTGGGGAGATTTTTCTCCTAGTTTGGGTCAGTTAGAGGGATCTTGTGATTTCTTGTTTTTCTTTTTTTTTGGGCTTGTTGTCAAAGCATTTACTACCTCAAAAGTCTTTGCCAGTTTCTAGAAGCTTCTTTCTTATTTGAAATTGATCTATTTTGAATTTTGGCTAAGGCGTACATGCTTTGGATTTGTATGAACTGTGTATATATGTGATTCACTTCAGTTTCAATCACATACATACACTATTCATAGTGTACATAGTCACGTAAGATTTTGAAAAGTGGATCTTAGGGCCATTTTCTGATGTATGGGAAGTTCTGGGTTGGTTGTTCAACATTTCCTGAACCTTCTCTGGTTGGGGGAAAGAAACCAACCACTGTAAGTAATGTTAGGAATGAAATTCCAACAAGTACTAATCATACTGGCATTAGTATATAAACCTATGCTAGTCATTTTGGAGATCTGCAACCAACTGTTTCTATTCATCATGGGGGAAAGAAACCAACCGATGAAAGTCATGTTGGGGGAACGAGTCTATTCATTGCTAGTCATACTAGACACAAATCACCAACCTCTACAAGTCATGTTGGAGATCCACACCTAGCCACTACGATTCATGCTAGGGGAAACCCACTAGTCGTTGCGAGTCATGTTGGGGGAATTATTACTATTGAGAAACCTACACGTATAGGATGTAAGCCTAAGGTCCCTTGTAATATTTGCAAGGAAAATCAACTTACTCATGTGTGCCCTGTTATTTTCGTGGTACAAAGAGCGTGGTCCTTGTTTGAAGGCCCTTGTAGCTCCGAGTCATATTCAATTTCCTAGAAACCTATTTTGTCATTGGTTGATGAAGTGGTCATGTCGATGCAATATTAGGACGACACCACTCTTATTTTGTGGGGTGATGCATCTCTTGACTAGGTTGTCTCACATCCTATTCAACTAGTGGTTGAGGAAGTGGTCATGCCGATAAAATCTTCGGTCGATCCCACTCTTCTCTTGGAGAGTGATGAGCCTACCAAAGTGGTATCACCGATGCAATCTTCGGCTAATCCCACTCTTATTTCAGGGAGTGATGCGTATTTCAACTGTGTCTTTAACATTTCTAGTTCAATACCTTTTGAACAAGGGGGAAATCCAATCTCTTTGAGTACGCTCCCTCCAAGTCCTGGGATGGTTTCCTTTGATTGAAACAATCTTGTTGAGTCTCATATTCCTTCTTCTGCACCTTTCCAAATAAAGTTTAAAGTTAATCTAGTGTACATTTACCAATGTATTGTAGATGAACGATCCTTTGCAAGTATTTTATCCTCCTTGGCTTGGCAAGCTTTGGGCTCTCCCAAGCTTGTGTCAACTACCAATGAGTTGTTGTATTTTGCAATAAAACCTAGTGAATGTTTAGGGATTATTCCTCACTTTCCTATCACATTAGGTTGGAAGAATGTCCTAATTGATCTTTTAGTGGTGTCAGGCCCTTCGTGTGATGCATTTCCCTTTCGTGTGTTGATCTTTTAGTGGTGTCAGGCCCTTCATGTGATGCATTTCCTTTTCATGTGTTGATCTATTTATGCTATGAATGTTGTAGTGTCTATGCTCTTTCATGTAATGCATTTCCCTCACAATGAAAGCATTGTCACTATTGATCATATTTCATCTGATAACCACCATCCTAGTTCAACTTTAGCTCCAGTTTCCCCTTTGTATGTTCCTAGTGTTCGAGTAGACTCTACCCTGCCACAAGTGAATTATGTGGAATTATGTCCTCGGTGTTCAATTTCTTATGAGAAAGGATCTTTACATTCATGTTCTCCTTCTCAAGACAAGGTCTTGAAAATTGTTCAGGTGTCATATCCAATAGGGGCATGTAATCCTTTTCTTTCCCCTTTTGGCCCAATTGATCTGGCTTTTCCACTTGAGTCTAATATTATTGTTTGTAAGACCTCGAGCCCTGGCATTTGTGTGTCGTTGAGCCCTGGTTTCATGGATGTTGAGTTTCCTTTAGATGAGTCTATCCTTGAAGCTATGATTATGGATTTTAGACCTTTTCTTGAACTGGAAGCTTTACTGGTTGGTTACCAATGAAACCCTTAGCCTAAGCCTAGCAATGGGCTCTACTTGGAGTACTATGCATAAGCCATAAGGTTGTGTGTTCCTCTGTGCATATTATACTTTTTAGGGTTTCTTGTTTTCAAGTTCCATGTTCCATAACACACGTTATTTTCATAGGTTTCTATATTGGACTTATTAACTTTTTGGTGAGTGTTTTTTATCTTGTATATAGGACTTTGAAGACATTTTTCTTCTGTACCTTTTTTTCCATGTCGATCAGTTCTGATAGACAATGATATTGAAACTGGCATATAGGTTAGATTTTCCCCTTCATGCATTTTTTCATTATTCTTTTCTTGTTTCATTTTTCCTTAGGATCGACCCCACTGAGTTATGACACAAAACCTCCTTTGTTGTTTAAAATTGTTGTAATTCATGTGGTAGAGCCTATTGTTCATGGGTTCCCTAGTTAGAACCTTGTTCATAGTTTGGCACCCATGCTGAAATAATTTCATAGAATTGGGATCCCTATTTAATCCGACCATGACTTTGCATTGAAGCTTCATATCTTCTTCTCATTCTTATTTTGGCTAATACCCTATAGGGCTCCTCCATTTATTTGTTGAGTTGTGATACTGTATTGCATTTCACTGCTTTCACTTTTGAGCCTAATTTCAACTTCAATTTGTTGTTGTTTATCCTTTTATGCATTCTCATCAGTTGCTAACCATGCAATCGTTTTCCTTTGTGACTTGACACCTGTATCCTTGGAGGAAAATTTTCCCCGAGTGTCCATATCCTACACATTTTTTCCTTGCATTAAGCATGGGTATGTTCCCTGTGCTTGGAACTAGTTTTTTTTCTCACGACACTTGTTTCCTCCACTGTATCATGGCAACATTTTATTCTTTTTCAGGCATTAATAATATGAAAAAAAGACAAAAAAAAATTGAAAAAAAAAGAGAGGAAGAAAAAAAGTTATCTCTTTTTTTGGCAGTAGTCACGCATCCCTTGAACAAAGCATAATATTTGAGTCAGTGTCTCAATATTTTGGGTTGAGTATGGACATAAGGCATTATTCCTATTACATAGAGTTGGTACTCCTCTAACTAGTTACTCTTCCAGTTACTATGGAGAGTTTGTTGATGCCTCTTCCATAACAAACTTATGTCAATTTGCATTCCTATAGTCCATGCTTCCTTGTTGGGCCCTTCGTTTTTGGGTTAAAGATTGTGCAAGAAGGACTACAGTCCCAGTTTTGGTTAAACATGAATTACGCAAGCTACAGAAAGAGCTGGACAGTGGAGCAAGTAAAGAAATAGAAATCGGTTGCGGAAAGGGGCATCGCAACACCAGCAAGGCAAAAGAAGTTACAACAGAACAAGAAAGCATGCGAGCCCAAAGCCAGAAGATCCCACTCAACCTAGAGATGAGATGCATATTATTGTAAAAGGGTTGAGTTTTTAGCTATTATTGTTGGTTAGTTGATATGGTTGGGTTCGTTATTGTGGTTGGGGGTAGTCGAGGAAAGTTTTTGTAATGTAATTTGTATACAGTTTTGGGAAAAAGGGGAAGATGGAGCTCTGTGACATGAGTCTGGAGCCATAAGTTTGTAACAAAGTACTAATTTGTATCTCTGAGATTGTATCCGATAAGCTCTGATGATAATAGATGAAGAAGGACCAAAAATTTTGAAATATAATGTGTCATTTTGTGTTTATTCTTATGAATTGTCTCTTTATAATACTTATTTATGCTTGATAAGATCATTATGGTATCTATGTTTACAAATTATTTTCACAACCTGAGTATTTAGTTCCAGTATGGATGAGTTCAGATCTGTTATGTAGTTAGTCTATCTTGCACAAGATCATGGTGAATCTTGAAGGTTCTGGAAACCCACCTAAGTATTCTCCTTTCCCTTCCCTATATTTATGTCTTGGTTGCGCTTCGAGTGAGACTTCTTCTCTTCAGAGGATATGAAAATGTTATTTCTCTAGAATACTCGATGCCTTTTGTTGGTAACCTAAGAAGGACCCTGGTCTGATCAATTCCGCACCAACAAAATGGTTATGTTGTTGGGACCTGCGTTAAAAGGGAACTTGTAGGGAGAATGATTATGTGGATTCAAATATATAATATTCACAATTGGTGGGAGAGGAATTGTGATGCCTTCATATGGAAAGAGGCAGAGCTGAGAGGAAAATCTATGAAAGATACATAGGGGGTAGTATTTTACTCAGAAATATCGAGTGACCAGTACACGATATTCTGTATTAAGTTCCCGAAAGAACTTTTCCACTGGATAGATAGGCTCCAAGAAGCTCCAGAATTCCAAGAACGAATCAAGAAGACCTGTGCTTTGGATACGGAAAATATCACAACACTTCATCGGTTGGAGCGTCCAGTAACCCTGGCGATCAATTTTTGGGTTAATTCAACATTAGAGGGATACATTATTGAGTTTGCAGCTAAGAATCACCAATCTTTTTCATGGGAAGAAGTGGATTTCAAGAAAGACGCAAGGGGAATAATTTTGAGAGAAATCCCCTTGTGGATTAAGGTTTTCTTAATGGAGGAGGGGATGTTGACTATGCCCCCGACTAAGATGGCAGTGTAAACACCCTCGCTTGGGGTGGGGTGAGTTTGGGGTGGATTCATGGCCTGAGAGAGGGAAGAGGGTTCTTTGAAAAATGGGGGAGAAACAAGAAATAGACTCAAGAGATGAGTGATCCTTGAAAAGAGCCACCATAGTTGAGAAGTGGTGGTGTGATAAGATAAAGAAAGTAGTAAAATAGTTCGAAAGGTTGCGGAAAGAAGTCAGACCAGGAGAAGTAGAGGAAGGATAGATGGAAGAGTTGCAAAATATGAGAAGACGGGAAATATTGGCCAGTCAAAGATTAAGTGAGAGAGAAGTGCAGAGAGAAATAAGTCCTTAGGAGGGTGGACAAGAAGGAGAAGGTGTAGAAGTAAGGGAAAAGGAAGCCGACATGGATCTTGAAGAAGAAAGAGAATATTTAGCCCCGATGCCAGGAAAGATTGGGAACCCAACTGAAGAGATTGCTCCAAAGGATGAGAATGAGAACCCTAGATCAAAGAAACCCTCCCTGAAGCCAGTCGCGCCAACCCCGAATCACCCATACCCCAAGTGTCTTCTATAAAAGTGGTAAATTATACACTACCTTATTATGCTATTCATGTTCCATTATAGTCAGTTAGTCAGTCACAACCAGGAGGCGCAAACACTGGGAGGATATTGGGATCCCCTAGTAGATCGAAACTAGGACTGTTAGGTTTTGTTTTGGTAGGAGCAATAAGATCAAAAATGGCTAGTAACGCGGGAGGTTTGATTTCTCGATACCAAAAATTATGGGGTAAGGGAGACGAATATGTTGAGCAACATTGGTTCTTATGTGAATCAATCTAAAGGTCCAGAGGGACTCCAGATGCGAATAAATTGGTTGAGTTCCAGACTACTTTGAGAGATCGTTCTCTCAAATGGTACATGAAGGCCATTGAGCCAGGAGTACCAGGAGTGCAAGGTCAAGCATTCACACTTGACCAGGTATGGACAAAGTTTATAGCGAAGTTTAAGCTACCTTAGTCAGAACAACATTCTTTGTCTGAGTTGCGCAAAATTCAATAAAGGGAAGGTGAATCAGCCTGGGAATATAGACATAAGTTTAAAGATGCTATAGGGAGGTTAGCACATCCAATTCATGAGGAACATCAAAGAGAATGGTATATCGAGGGATTTCTACCTCTGGCATAGATTTCATTAACGCAACAAAGGATAACCACTTTGACAAATGCCTTGGAATAATTAATGAAGATTGAAGCCATGGAAGGATATCCAAGGAGCCTAAGAGTGACCAGACCTCCAACATATGCAAATTTGGTGCAACTACAAGGGAAACTATTAGCTCTTACAGAGAATATTCAAGAATTGATGATACCAAGACCAAGACAACCACAAGTCTGGTGTATTGAATGTTACATAGAAGGACATCTGGTGAATGAATGTCCACGAATGAGGGGAATGGGACATCCTTATAATTTGATGGGACCCTCACCAGGACCCATGGGAGGAGTTGTGTAAGTATCTGTGAATTTACCATTCCACACCCCAACCCCATATCATGCTTTTCTAGGTAATCAAGCAGCACCATCAGTTGATTATTGCGAGATTTTTCGAATCCATGGGCATGGGCCAAGACAGTGCCCAATTATTCAAAAGTATTCAACAATACCGAATACTGTGCATTGTGATTTTTTCACATCTACCAAACATGCTACAAATCAGTGTAGATCATTGGATGCACTTGCAGATAGGATGGATCGAACATCATTCAGGGTGAATAAAACCCCTCAGGGATTAGGAAGAGGTCGTGGAGGTGGAGGTAGAGGATACTTCAAAGGAGGAAGAACCAAGGGAAGAGGACCAAGTAGATGCTACAACTATGATGAGCAAGGCCACATGGCTAACGATTTTTCTCATCCGAGGCGGCCCTGGTGCTCTCACTATAGAATCAATGGGCACACAACTAAAGACTTCCTAGAACTAATTGCAAAATGGGAAGATCGGGTATGTCAACGAGGAAATAACCTCATCAATTCAGATATAAAGAGAGTTGTTAGAGGACAACTTCCCAACCATAATATCATTACTCAAGGAGGGGCAAAGACTAGCACAAATGTTGACAATTTACCTCAGATCCATAAAGTATCGCCTAAGGAGGTTAGGTATGATCCCTTGAAACACAATCTATTCTTAAAAATTCCATAGAAGTATTTCAGAATATACCTAGCTCTGAGATGCAAGAGAAACCACATCATCCTATCGTTTACCCTAGGATCGCGCAAATCCCTACTTCATCCCCTACACCCAGAAACCTTGTAGTCCCAATGAGACAACCTGAGCATCCACAAAATGTAGTTGACCTTTGGTTTCAATTATTTTTTGATATTCTTGGGAATGACCAGTTGACAAAAAAATTGCGCAACTCACTGTACCTAGTTCTAGGGAATGAAGAATCTCCAGAAACAAGAATAAGGACTAATATTCATGTGAAGAATACTCAGAGAGTGTAGAGAAGGAAAGAACGGACTGGAAAGGAGTTTATATTAGCAACCCAGTTAGATGAATTTGAGATTAAGGATGCCATGCTAGATATAGGATCTGATGTTAATATACTGTCTAAAAAGACTTGGGAAGCCTTAGGAAAACCCTAGTTGACATATTCCCCAATCCAGCTAAGAATGGCCAATCAGTATTGTATTTTTCCAATAGGAATACTGGAGAATGTGGAAATAGATGTTGTGGGAGTAAAGATTGTAGCTTATTTTGAGGTGATCGAAATCATTGGGGATAAGGACCCTATCCTGCACTACTTGGTATTGATTGGGCTTATGAAAAATATGTGGTGATTGACCTAAAGAAATACACTATGACATTTGAGGCGGGCGGAATAAAAGAAGTTCAACACTTGGATCCGTATGTAGGCCCTCGATACACGGAGCTAATGGAAAACAATATGGAGGGAGAAGACTTGGATCAGTTGTACACCGTAACAATTAGAATGAGATAAGACTACATAAATCCTACTATTGATGGATCAGTAAGTTGGAGGAGCATACAATCAATGGACGAAGATTTAGAACTGGCATTTGATAGTTGGTAGCAAGATTCATATGAAATATTTTCAAGAAGATGTGCAATTGTCAGAGAAACTAGATGGGTGGGAACCGAGGTAAGAGAAAACTCAATATATGATGGTACCTCAAGACTTGACAGTCTTTTGGTCAGCATGGAAGAAACGGTAGTGGAGGATCAAAGGATATCAGTGTTGGATTTGGCCCTATCGGACACCACTGCCAGAATGTTGGTCAATCACAAAGCCTTAGTTGAGAACTGGGAAGATGTGAAGCAAGCTATCCAATATAGATTTCAAGATAAGTAGAAGTTGGAATCAAAGATGCAGACAGATTGTAAGGTAGCTAGAGAGGTAGTGGGGGGGCCCAGAGGGCCCATA
>JZKD02S0231415.1:0-11163 GCA_000966675.3 Picea glauca
TGAGGGATGATATTCTTTCATATCTCATAGATTTCAGTGAAAGATTGGCCCAGATAATTCAATTTATATCATAACATTGTTTATGTGTAGGTTTCTATCAGATGTTTGTTATGAAGACAATAGATATAGACTACTGTGGTGGATATGTTCCACTGTTCGTGAGGCATATATTCTTTCATAGCTCACAGATGTGAGTGAAATATTGGCCCAAATAATTCAGTATATATCATAACATTGTTTCTATGCAGGTTTCTATCAGATGTTTGTTATGAAGACTGCATGGCAGTAGATGAAGACTACTGTGGTGGATATGTTCCATTGTTCGTGACTATATGTTGCTAATAAAGTACTTGTGTGTTAATTGGTGTGGTAGTGAACCACTAGATTGTAGTTATGTACTACTATGGATAGACACCGTTGTGTTCTATTTTTGTTCTAGTTTCCTTGAAGACTATCAACAATTTATTGAAAATAATCACCATCCAGACGAATGATGAACAAAGATTTTCCAGATGGAAATTGGTTCAGAGCATTTACTTCTCTATATTATAAGAGTGGCTCTTGCATCACTCTATGTTGTGAGTGACTTATCCAGCATCATATATAATTACTCAGATGAAGTATGGTTTCGAGAGATGATGCAAATCATGGTGATGGTGATGCTCATGATCTAGTCATGAGATAGTCTAGACGACTATAATGATGCTACTGGGTAAATGGTATGTTTTTGTGCTCAAGACCATTACCTGTAATACCTCCCTAGATAGGAGGGAGTGTTAATATTATGGTAGCTAGAGGAGGTATTTACTTCCCCGTGTGAACATGATGAGAATAGAAGACTCCAGAAAGAAAGAGTAAACCCTAATGCGTTGGCTAATAACCCTAGAAGTCTTGTCAGCTCAAGAATATAATTTATATTAGGTTATTATCCTCCAAGAGAATAAGTCAGCCATAAATAATAATAATATACTAAACAGACACATATCCAGAAGGAGAAATTGGCCCCAACAAATCTGGCAGTACCAGTATAAATACAAGGTCCCAGTTCTCATTTTGACATATCTCAGAATTGCAGTTCCCAGTTTGGTGCATACTGCAGTTCCCAGTTTTGTGCACACATGTGGAGGAGGACTGCAGGTGCAGCTGCAGAAGAATCTAGTTTTCAATATGATCTTGGAATATCTCTTGGCTAGGCTTTGGACTATCTGATCAGCTATTGTTGGTGCACTATCCTTGGAGAAAGATGCGCTACACCTTGTTTGGCTATCTAGCCTAGGGTTTTCTTCTGGAGTAATTCTTAGTCAAGGTTAAGGTGCTCGGAGGGTGGATTCACCCTATGGTTGGGTGATGAGGGTATCTTCAATGGTAAAATGAGCACACAATCTTCTATATTCTAACACATGGTAGATATCATCCCTAGAATATTCCAAACATCAAACCCCTAAGGGATTAAAATTATGACATAAATGTAATAAAAGGTGTCAATAATTATTCTAAGGGTGAAAGATGACAATTAAACCCTATACAAGTGAAGGAAATTCCAAGCCACGCCTTTCCATGCCTTTCATTGCTAATACATGTCTTTCCATGCCATTCCTTGCCTTTCCAATCCATGACTTGCCTTGTCATGACATGCCATTCCTTTCCTTGTCATGCCTTACCTTCCCATGCCATGAATTTCCTTTCCTTCACTTGTCATGCCATGCCTTTCCTTGTCATGTCATGCCTTGACTCTCCTTGCCATGCCATTTCATGTCTTTCCTTGCCTTTGCATTCCTTTCCTTTCCATGGCATGGTGATGCAGACCCTCGACCCTCGGGCCAAGATCCGTGCAAGATCATTCTAAATCTACCCTAAATCAAATTGACTTTTCGATTCTTGCACAGAGAATCCCACACACACACCACAGTGTTTTCCATAGGTCATTATAGGTATCCCCATGTGATCAAACACTAGGCATCAACCCAAATCTCCTGACCAACAATATGATCA
This sequence comes from Picea glauca, assembly GCA_000966675.3. Lineage (NCBI taxonomy): Eukaryota > Viridiplantae > Streptophyta > Pinopsida > Pinales > Pinaceae > Picea > Picea glauca. The sequence goes on from JZKD02S0231415.1 coordinate 1,993, forward strand.
CACTCTTTCCCGAATCAGGATTTCAGGTTTTGCGATATTGTGATTTCTATTGTTGAGTTTCCTATCTCTATGACCTCCAAAACCTCAAATGTCGAATTGTCGAAATATTTGGCCACATCCTCCTCCACAGTTGTGTCGTGTTTCATGACTTCGAGAATTCTGGAGTAAATAACCCTGACCTCTTATCTTCGAAACTACTGAAATGTCGAACCCTAATGCATTCAACAAAGGATAGCTCCCCAACAAATCTTTTCATCGATTCGGAGTTTCTAACTTCATGATTTTGCAAATCCGACTGCAAGACTCCTAGTTCTTCAACCTTCAAAACTCCAAAATGGTCAACGAGGATTGACTCCACCTATTGACGAAAACGCACCACCTGTCTTTCCCCCTGTACTCTGTTTCCCACGTGGATTCTTGCCACCTATTCACTCAAGTTTTTCGGCTTTCAAAACTTGAATAATCCTTCGACAATCATTCCTATATCACTTCAAAACCCCGAACTCTGAAATGGCACCTTCCACAGGATCAATGACTATAATCCCTCGTTCGATCTGATGACCCACGCTATTTTGGGCGTCCGGGTACCGGGTGCTCGAAACTCTCAATCCCAAAATGCTGCCTCCTCTGCTTCCTGACACACAAAGTGCCGAAATCCCGAAATTTCATGCCAAAATCCTATTGTGACTCATGAATTTAGGATTTTCACTCCATTGGGCCCGACTCCTTGTCGTCAGGACCCCCAAAATGTTGAACACCGAAATTCCAAAACGCTTAAAATTATACGCCTCATCTTCAGACACGATAATCCATTTCGCAATTCGGAAGTTCGAGTGACCAAGGGATTTGGCTTGCACTCTAGACTTACAAACCTCAATTTTCCGAAATGATCTTGACAGCTTGACAGTCATGATCAACAGTCGACGTTGAATCTTGAAACCAACATAATGGGTTCGTCTAACCCGTATCCACCCTGTAACTCCTCTGGATCCTATGGTCCTCGTGACTTCACGATTTCTCCACGGAGAATTTTGATCGTCTGATTCACTCCTCAATGAATCTCTGACCAAACTGAATTAGCATCCTTCCACTAAACTTAACTTCTGTGTGATGATTCAACTTCCTGTCTTCCTTTGAATACTTCAAAGGCCCTGATCCTCTTGAGATTTATATTGTAACCTCAAGTCTCAAAAGGACTCCTGAACGCACTCTTTGCGGCAATCTTTCAAATACTTCTGTGTATTTGATTCTTCGACTCTATGCACTCTCGGAAACAACAGTCTTTCACTCTTCAACCTTACTTGATAAATTATAAGGCTTCAACTAGCCTGCGCACACCTTGCATGGCTTCTGTGCTTCACCTGCACTTCTTCTAAAATGAGAACAATAGTATCCTTCCTGAGTTTTCTGAGATAAAACTAAGAACCCTTGTCAATGCACACCTTGCGAACGTTTCACTACACTCCTTGCAGGAACTCTCTAAGGAAGAGAAACAATTGAAACTCATTATTCTCTCTCAGATTTCATACATTCAACATGAAATCATATATTCGACATAGAATAAGAACAAAGGAATAACAGAAAGAATAAAACAATTGTAAGCATACCATTCAATAAATGTAAACAGTAAGCATCATAACACCATGAAATTTGAGTCAAAGATTCATATATTAACTCAAGCACTTATGTACATGGGTTCTTCTCTACAACTCTCTACAATGGCTCTGTTTTTCTTTTCTATGCTAATGATACAATAATACAAGAGTGAGGGTGTCTATATTTGTTTTCCCTCCTACACTTTAAACTGTCTAATCTCTTAATTCCAATGTACCTACTTTCATTAACAGACTTAAATGCCTATTACAATTTGACAGATGGGAGTAATCCCCCCATATCTATTCATATATCCTACGTATAAATGCAAAGTATGCCTTATTCCTAACTATTACATTGATTCTTTTAAGTTCAAAATTCAAAACGTTGTTCATAAAAACGTGCTCTTTTTCCATCTGTGAATCCACTTGCTCCTTTGGCTAGACACATGCTTTTGGCTTTGTACGATGCTCCTGCATCATACTCCCTTGCTTGAAAATTTTCATGAACTCCTGTTCATGAGCTCTTGCACGGTTTGTCCATGCTTATAGATTTATGCTTCATCTTCCCAACTAGTATCTTCAACTGGATGTCCCTTCCATTTGACCAAGTATTCAAAATACTCTTTTCTCATGGTATTTTTGCTAACCCTCTTGTCAATTATACTTTCCATTTGTGGCTTTTCATCTAGAGGCGTTTGTTTTGTCCATTGAATCTCTTTATGTTCCTTCTCTGCTCCTGCTTCCTCAGCTATGTAAGGGTACAAATACGCAACATTGAATATCGGTGAGATTTCGATCCCATTGAGTAACTCAATCTCATATGTGTTTGCCCCAAATTTCCTTATGACCTTGCACGGTCCAATCTTTTTCATTTTTAGTTTGTTATATGTTCCCCTTGGGAACCTTTCCTTCCTCAGATGCGCAAGAATTAGATCACCAACTTAAAATTGAATTTCTCACCTGTGTTGATCTGCTCTCCACTTGTATTCTTGACTTGAACTCTGCAACCGCTTCTTGACTTAGCTGTGAAGCTCCTTCATTGCTTATGCAAAGTCCTCTGCACTAGCATTTCTGAATTCAGTTTGTTCCACATATTTCAATTCAGAAACTCCCCTTGGGTGCATTCCATATACAATATGAAATGGACTCTGACCTATGCTTCTATTAAGCAAGTCATTATAAGCAAATTCCTCCTGTGGTAGAATGTGATCCCACTGACTGTGGTGTTCAGTCACTAAGCTCCTTAGCAAATCTCCCAATATTTTGTTCACAACTTATGTTTGTCCATCCAGCTGAGGATGATACGTTGAGCTAAAAGACAAACTTGTCCCCAACTTTTTCCATAAGGTCCTCCAGATATGCCCTACGAACTTGGTATCTCGATTAGACACGATACTCCTTGGCAAGCCACGAAGTCTAACAACTTCCTTGAAAAACAGGTTCGCAATATGAGTTATGTCACTAGTTTTTCGGCATGGTATGAAATTCTCCATTTTTGAAAATCTATTGACTACAACAAAGCTTGAATCATAGCCTCTCTGTGTTCTTGGAAATCCCAATATAAAATCCATGCTCACTACATCCCACAGCCTTTCTAGTATGGGTAATGGTTGATATAACCCTGCGTTTTGCCTTTCCTCATCCCTAGCCAAAAATATAAGCCATTTAACTTTGAGAATGTTTTATCACGACCGAAGTGTTCGGCCAATCCTTCACTGTGTTTTTCCTTCAACAGGTTCTCCCTCATGGAGCATTTTGGAATACATAGCTGATTTCCCCAGAATAATAACCCATCCTGGATCATATACTCGGTCCATTGGATTTTGTCCCTGAGAACTAGATTATCAGATGCCTCATATGCCTCCTTAAAATATGGGTCATTCATATACATTTCTTTGAGGTTATCAAAACCCAAAGTCTTGACTCTTTATTCCTGCATAAGAAAACATTTCCTGCTCAAAGCATCAACAACTTTGTTAGCAATTCCAAAAATATGCTTATTCAAAAAAGTAAAATTCTTCATGAATTCAACCCATTTAACATGTTTTTGGTTCAACTTCTCCTGTTGAGTCACGAAATGTTAAGCATGATTATCACTGTACAAAACAAACTCTTTAGGAACCAAATAATGTCTCCATTTCTTCAGTGCTTGTATGACTGCATAAAATTCTTTTTCATATGTTGAGTAATTGATCTTCAATTCATTTAGTTTCTCATTGAAATATGCGATCGGCCTGTCATCTTGTCTCAATACCACACCAATTGAAAATCCACTCACATCACACCTGACCTAGAATGTCTTGTTAAAATCTAAAAAAACTAGAATTGGTTGTTCTGTGATCTTCTTCTTCAACAGGTTGAAGCTCTGCTCTGCTTCTTCTGTCCAATGAAAATAGTTGTCTTTTATTCAACATATCCATCATTGGTGCGCTAATTCCACTAAAGTTTTGAATTAATTTCCTGTAAAAACTAGCCAAACCATGGAAGATTCAAACTTCAAACACACTCTTCGGTGATGGCCAATTCTTAATTGCATCTACCTTTTCTGGATCCATCATCAACTCATTTGCAGAGATAACGAAACCCAAATAAATTAGTTTTGTCCTCATAAATCACGATTTCTTCATATTTATCAGCAATTTCTCTTGCTGTAATCTTCTCATCACCATAGCTAAATTCTTTAAGTGTTCTACTTCTGTCTTGCTAAAAATTAATATATCGTCAAGATATACAATGATGAATTTCCCTATGAAATCCTTTAGGACTTTGTTCATCAACGTCATGAAAGTATTGAGTGGATTCGTTAAACCAAATGGCATGACAAACCATTCGTATAGCCCCTCATTAGTCTTGAATGTTGTCTTCCATTCATCACCTTCTCTCATATGAATTTGATGATACCCGCTTTTCAAATCAATTTTTGAAAACAATCTTTCTCCACTCAATCAATCCATCAAGTCATCCATCCTTGGCAATGGAAATCTATATCTGATGGTAATCTTATTGATTTCCCTTGAGTCTGTATACATTCTCCAACCCCCATGTTTCTTTGGGCTAAGCACTGTCTAAACAACGCATGGAATCATGCTTTCTCTAATCAATCCTTTGTCCATTAGGTCCTGTACCTGTCTCTTAACTTCCTCATTTTCCTGGAGTGTCAATCTATACGCGGCTTTGTTTGGTAAAATGGCTCTAGGTATAAGATCAATGCGATGGCTTATACTCCTGATTGGTGGTAACGAACAAGGTAGTTTTTCCACTACTATATCAGCAAATTCTCCCAGCAATTCTTGTATCTCTTCTAGTAAATCATCTATTCTCGTACTGGTCAAAAAAATCTTGGGCTTTCTGACCACAATAAATTGTGTGTCTTCCTTCTTCTTAACCTCCTTAATAAGTTCCTTCCCACTCATGAGAAGTACAATGTTTCTCATCTCTGTTTTCAATTCTAGGGTCTTAATCGACAACAACATGTGTGTCCTCCCATTCTTCTCTAGGGTGTATGTGTTCTTTCTCCCATCATGAATCACGTTCCTATCACATTGCCATGGTCTACCTAGAAATATATGACAAACATCCATGGGAATGACATCACATAATATTTCATCTTTATATCTTCCTATTTTAAATTCAACCAAACACTGTTTAGTGACATTTACCTGATGTCCTTTTTGTAGCCACAAAACTCTGTATGGGATTGGATGTACAACAGTCTCCAGCTCCATCTTTTATACTATCTCTATAGATACGAGATTGTTTGTGTTGCCACTGTCCACTATGACTTTGCATACCCTGCCTTTGGTTTTGAAAGAAGTCTAAAACAAACCGTTTCTTTGGGCTGGGTTCTCTACCTCCTTCTTGGGATTCAAGAGAAATTTCCTCATCATCAAAGATCTTCCGCCCTCAGTGTCTTCTGCCTCAACATTCCATCCTTGAGCTTCGGTAATGTGAGTTTCACCACCATCTTTTTTATTATCTCGACACTCATAGGATTTATGTTCGATCTTTCCACAGACAAAGAATTTTACTCCAGCGCCTCTACCTCATCCTCTTCCTCTATCTTGAGGAAAAGTATTTCTATCAGCATACTGCCCTCTTTGTGAACTTCCTCCTCTCTCATGTTGAGTTTGAGGTTTCTTCTCCTCTTCTTTAGGTCTCTGAGTTCTGTCTTGGGAAATTGTTTTTCCTCTGGCTTGAATTCTACCTCGGCCTCTTTGACCTTGCTTCTGGCTCAACTTATCTTTAGCTTTCAAAGTTATCTGATAAGCATCTTCCACATTTTGGATAGTCTTCATGCTCATCTCATCTTGGATGTCATATCGCAGACTATTCATGTACCTGGCAACTTTTCATCATCGCTTTCTCGATGACCTACTATGATGTTTATGTTGTAAAACTCTTCAGTGTATTGATGTAGAAGCATTGCCAATATCTAAGCGAGTGTGAAAGAACAAGCCAACTGGGAAAAGTGCAGCACACATTTACCACGTTTTGAAATGTTTTTGAAACATTAAGAAGCAAATATTAATGTAGTAGCTAGAAGTGTACTTGCATATATATATTGGACTGTTGTAAACAGATTGTGAGCAATTTCCTCTCATCTGTCAATGTAAAAGGCATTTAAGCCCGATTAATGAAAGTAGGTACACTTGAAATATAGATTAGATAGTTTAGAAGAGAAGGAGGGAGAACAGATATAGACACCCTCATCTTTGTATTATGATATTCAATAGAACATTAGCATAGAGTTGTAGTAGAAAAAAACCAATGTACAGGAGCTTGAATTAATATAAGAAGGTTTGAATCAGATTTCATGGTGTTATGATGTTTTCTATTTATACATTGTGAATGGTATCCTTATGGATGTTTTATTCTCTCTGTTATGCATTTGTTATGAGGCTATGCTATGTATGTATGATTTCATGTTGAATGTTTGAAGTCTGAGAGAGAGAGAGACAAAGAATGAGTTTCAATTATTTCTCTTCTTGAGTGAGAGAAGTTCTTGCAAGGAGTGCAGTGAAACGTCCACAAGGAGGGTGTTGAAAGGGTTTTAGAGTTTATCTCTGAAATCTCAGGAGGGATATCGTTGTTCTCATTCCAGTAAAAGTGAAAGTGAAGCACAAGAGCTGTGAAAGCTGTGTCCAGGCTAGTTGAAGAGTTAGAACTTATCAACTAAGGTTGAAGAGAGAAAGATTGTTGTTGCAGAAGGTGCACAGAGTCGAAGAATCAAATACTTTGAAGTATTTGAAATATTTCCGCAAGGAGTGTGTGAAGGAGTCCTTCTGATACTCAAGCTTGTAAGTAAAATCTCAGAAGGGTTAGCACCTTTGAAGTGTTAAAAGGGAGACAAAGAAAAGTCACTTTACAGAAGCCAAGTTTAGACAAGGAACACTGATTTATTTCATAGAAGTCTTCAAGGAAGCAAAAAGCGGTTGAAATTCTCTTTGGAGAACTTGCGAAGTCGTGAGGACCATGGGATTCAGCGAAGCTGCAAGGAGGTTAAGTGTTTGATGAATCCACCCTTTGGGAGGTAAGACTCAACGTGGACCGTTGATCATGATAGTTGAGTCGTTAGGATCATTTCAACAAATCGGAGTTTGTAAGTCCACAGTATGAGCCAAAACCTTTGGTTTCTCGAACTCCCGAATCATGAACTGGATTATCGTGTGTGAAGGCAAGGAGTAGAACTTTCAGTAATTTAGAAGTTTGGATTTCAATATTTTGGAGGTCCTGTTGACAAGGAGTCGAGACATAGTGGAGTGAAAATACCGAAGTCACGAGTCGTGACAAGACATTGACTTGAATTTTTGGATTTCGACACTTCGTGTGTCAGGAAGGAGAGGAGGTAGTATTTTGGGATCGAGAGTTTCGAACTCCTGGTACCCGGAAGCCCAAAACAACGTGGGCCGAACAAAGGCTTGTTATCCATTTACCCTGTGGAAGGCGACCATTTCAGGGTTTGAGGTTTGGAGAGTTGAGAAGCCTGTGTCAGTATTTGTGAAATCGCGAAGTTTGAAACCCCGAAAAGGTGAAAAATCTTGTTGGGGAGGCAACCTTTGTTGAATGCATCGGGGTTAGGTATTTTGATACTTTTGAAGACGAGGGTTCAGGGTTCTTTGTTCCAGAATTCCCAAAGTCACAAAATTTTATATATTTGTGGAGGAGTACGCGACCAAATATTTCGGTGTTTCAACATTTTAGGTTTCGATGGGTTGAAAGACGAACAACTGGACAACAGGAATCACGATATCGTGAAACCCAAAATCCTGATTTGGTGAAGGACGTGAATTTATTTTGGTCAAGAGAATTGGGTGATTCCTTATGTTTTATCACACGGGCACACTCATAACGAACTATGGAAAACACTTTTGTGTGTGTGGGATTCCCAATGAGGGAACCAAAGAGTCAATTAGACTCAAGAGGTAGATTCAGAATGATCCTGCATGGATCTCAGCTCGAGGGTTAGGGGGTCTGCACCAATTGTGGTATCAGAGCACAAAAAAAAATTATTTTCTTTCTATAGCGGAGAGAAGGGGGGAAATTTTACAACTATGCTACTAAGAATAAGAGACAGACGATTTCCTGATCCAGCAAAGGAAAGAGAAATGTTGAGAAGAAGAGACAGGAAAATATCTGCTCTGGCAGAAGAAAGAGACATGCGTGAATTACCTACCAGAATGGATGTTATGGAGACAGTACAGAGGCACACAGTCGATGTTGGGGATATTAGTGAGGATGAAAGTGAAAATGAAGCTAGAAATTAAGAAGTTGTAGTCAAGGATGCTGCAGAAGAATGACTATTCAGAGTTGTTGCAAGGATAGGTGCCAGAGAAAAAATGGTCATTCCAATATATGAAGGAAACCTGGATGTTGAAGAACTTCTAGATTGGATTAGAGCTCTAGATAAATACTTTGACTATGAGGATGTTGAGGAAGACAAGAAAGTAAAACATTTCATCACTATACTTAAAGGGCATGCAACACTATGGTGGGATGAACCGCAGGCTGACAGACGCTGCAAAGGCAAGCAAAAAATCAAGATCTAGGATAGAATGGTTGCAAAGATGAAAGACAAATTTATACCCAGGGACTATCAAATCACTATGTTTCAAAGAATGCATAATTTGAGACAGAAGTTGATGTTAGTGAAATAATACACTGAAGAGTTCTACAAGATAAACATCAAAGAAGGTCATCGAGAAAGCAATGATGAAAAGGTTTCCAGATACATGAATGGTCTACGATATGACATTCAATATGAGATGAGCATGATAACCCTTCGGAATGTGGAATATGCTTATCATATGGCTCTGAAAGATGAAGAGAAGCTGAGCCAAAAGCAAGGTCAAAGAGGCTAGGGTAGAATTCAAGCTAGACGCAAAACAATTTCCCAAGATAGGACTCAAAAATATAAAGAAGAAGGGAAGAACCTCAACCTCAACCTAAGAGAGGGGGAGTCTCACAGGGAAGACAGTATGCTTATAGAAACACTTTTCCTCGAGCCAGAGGAAGGGAAGAGGCAGAGGCGGTGAAGTAAAATGCTTTGTCTATGGAAATATTGGACATAAATCCTATG